>CAUYRH010072177.1:0-90049 GCA_963574655.1 Perodicticus potto
TTTTTTTTTTTTTTGAGACAGAGCCTCAAGCTGTCACCCTGGATAGAGTGCCGTGGCGTCACAGCTCACAGCAACCTCCAATTCCTGGGCTCAAGCGAGTCTCCTGCCTCCGCCTCCCAAGTAGCTGGGACTACAGGCGCCTGCCACAACGCCCGGCCATTTTTTGGTTGCAGCCGTCATTGTTGTTTGGCGGGCCCGGGCTGGATTGGAACCCACCAGCTCAGGTGTACATGGCTGGTGCCTTAGTCTGTTGAGCCACAGGCGCCGAGCCTTGTTTTTACTTTTTTTTTTTTTTCTTTTTTTGCAGTTTTTGGCCGGGGCTGAGTTTGAACCCGCCATACCTCCGGCATATGGGGCTGGCGCCCTACTATAACTGTGTATCTACACATCTAAACAGAAAAGGTGTGGTCAACACCTGGTGTTATACTCTCAGACGTGAACTTCCTCATACACTGCTCGGCTCTCTCTGTAAATGTCACGGGTCTGGCTGGGAGTCACAGCGCTTACTCTTTCTCTGCCGATGGAGTAACACAAACGCTTCCCTGTTGTTTTCTCTGCAGGGACGATCTGGTTGATCGCTCGTCCATTTCCATTTGAAACTGTGGCCAATTTGGTCTGCTCTGTCCAGCTGCCTGGGTCCTGCAACTCACAGGAGCCCTGCCTGCTTCCAGAACCTGTTCACCTTCTCCAAAGTGAGCTGCCCATGGTGCTGAGGAAAAGAGAAAAATTATCCTTAATAGGAGTTAAAGAGAGTCAAGGGGAGAGGTTCCTAAGATGCAGGGTCCCCCCACCACTATCACCCTCCCCACAGACCACCAGGACCATCCGCAGTGCTGGGAGGTGGAAGCTGCTCACAGGGAGAAAATGCAAGTTTCGGAGTCTCAGGCCCCTCATTCCAGAACACTTTAGGGGTCATCTAGACTTGTGCCCCACTTCGTGGTGATGGCATTTCTGCCAGGTGAGTGGAGGAAGTGGTTTGGAGGAGTGTCCTGGCAAGGCGAGGGAGGAGGTGTAAGGTGTCTGCAATCCACCCCCCAGCAGGACTCCAGCCCCAGCTACTCACTGGGCACAAAGATTTACAGACTGATGGGCTAGGGTCATCCGGAAGCAGCTATGGAGATCCCATTTCCAGAAATTGTTCATCTCTTACTTCACTTACTTCCCTGACATCTTGATTTAAGAAGAACTATTAGATGTCAAAAAGGTATTCCTAACACATTCTTCCTCAATAATGTGATTTATTCTATTATTGTAAAAATACACTCCATCTCATCATCTATTATTATATTTTTGTCATCATATATATTTAAACACATTCCTTTAGCAAACTTAAAATGCTTTGATTTTATTCCCTTAATAAATATTCATTTCAAGGTGACAGCCAGGAGGACTGTAGGCAAGGAAAAAATAGTTTATCCTTTGAACAAATTTATTATTGGTGCATTTTTTATATACTGCCATAAAGACCACTCTCTTACTGCACATTAATTTTATGACTGTAGTTCACGTAAATGCCAAAGTCCAATTCACTTTTCTATCTACTCATGGACTGAATCATTTTATTTCCTTTGCAGAAAAGAAATGTTATATTATATTAGGTGTAAATTTATAGCAGGCTTAAAATTTAGCTTGCTGGATGATCTTTTTCAGAAGGCAATGCTTGTGAAAAAACAAATTCGGTTTCATGGCAGGACAAGAGTCTTAGCGTGTTCAGTCGTTGAGTTTCCAGTAGAAACCTGACCTTACATTTGTTGTGTTATGTCTTTGTTTATTTCTGTATTCATGCTAATTATAATAGCAAGTATCCCCTCATCCTCTCTCTGTCTCCATAGGTCAAGTGCATTTTTCATTCTCGTCCTTTGAATAATGATGACAGGGATGAGTGAAGTAGAAGTGACCAGTCAATAGCACGAGAGTTCCAAGGAGACCTGAAGGTGAGGAATGGATCACCCACCTGTGTACAGGTGCTTTTGTGTGCACATTGACTCCAGAAGCATCTCTCTGATCAGGGGCGTGTACATTGAAAATTAAATTCATTTCTTCCTCCTAATCTAGTCTTGCTAATAGATTTTACTTTTGTTTGTTCTCCAGCTTCAGATGCTTATGGCATATGGGCTGCAGCCATTTGTATTAAGAAGAATGAATAATACTTATTGTTAAAAATGTGATGACAATGTCTAGGGCATTGACAGGCAAAGCATACTATTGCACGCCCTTGAACCAGGCTTTTAAATCTTGGGTTACAGTATTGGCATGGTATGAGTGCATGTCACCTAAAACCTTAAAATCCATAACACTTGCAGGACAGAGTTTGTTGTCCTAGTACGTCAGCTGACCCTGCTCTGGTCAAAGGCTGCTGTGGCTGTTGTCAGATTCCTGGGGAAAGGAGGCAGGTACAGAGCCGCACTCCATGCTTCCTCCAACCTCCACTTCACATGGAGCTTCCTGAGCATGAAGGCCAAGCACAAGTGAGGATGCAGAGGCTGAACCAGTTAGAGTGTCTCTGGGAGCTGAAGAAGATTCGAGACAGGAAGGAAAGGGTATAAGAAGGGATGCGAAGGGTCAGAACTGAGTCTTTTCACAGGCTGACCTCTGGGACAGCTTCTGTTTCAGAAACTTGCTATTCCTCAGATTAAAGAGCAGAGCGAGCAAGGCCCCCTGTGGGTAGCCAAGGTTGGGCAGGCCGAGACACCTGTGGACCTCAGCCACAGGGTCTGTCTGGTGAAGGCAGAACCCAGGAGGCTTTCAGTCCCCAGTTAGAGTGGGGTGAGGGATAAGCCCCTGCAGCAGCAGACCAGCAGGGCCATGGGTCCAGGAAGCAGGGCAGGCTGGAGCTGGGACGGCGCCTGACCACTGAGGATCCAGGCCCATCACCTTGGAGCCACGCCAGGGGCTCACCCTGCCTGGCCACATCTATTGTGAAGGCTGCTGCCTCCTCCATCCAGAATCCTCACTCGCTACCCAACTGGATGGTCGAGATTTCTTTCCATGTTTCCAGATCTTGCCTGTTCTGGGTGCAAACAATCTCTCTACGGCACTCTGGTTCTTTAATCCTTCATCATCTGGAACTGGAGCTGGGGCGTCTATCCTAGCTCCCCAAATGGCACCCAGTGGCTGGTCCTTAGTAGGTAAGAAGCATCTGCTTATTTTAAATTTAAGACTAACTGCACATTAAATGCCAAAAACATATTCATAAGCCCAAGGTGATCACAGGAAACCTTTTCTTTGAGGGCACCCCTAGAACTGCACCCATACTAGTAAATTTAGGGAGTCAGGCACTTCAGATTTGGAGCATATGGTTTTCTACACCTTCTGGGGAAAATGTTGTAACTTAAGCAAAAAATAATACCTTAATTTGTAAGCCCCAAACAATTTGCATAGCACTTTCACATGTAGTACTTCATTTGTCTTCACAACTACGAGTGAGATAAGAAAAACAGTGATTATTCTCCCCACTTTACAGATAAGAGCAAAGCCTAGACTAGTCAAATGACACCCCTGCAGCTTCCCAGCTCAGGCAGTGTCAGATCCAGCCATCAGGACTCAAAGGTTTCACTTTCCCACCCTGGAGACTTTGGTCTCCCCAAACCCATCCTACTTCCTTCAACCTGGTGTTTTATGTTTTTGTTTCTGCAGCTCAGCCATTTCCCAAGGATCATGGATACAGTTTGGGATACCCCATGTCTATTTTAGCTTTCCCATATTTTTCTTAGGTGAAGTTAATGCCTAAGGTGATACTCTGTGAGTTTCATTAAGGAAGTTCTCACTTGTCAACTTCTCACCTTCTCCAGGAGTTTAAATGACCATGTCCAGATACTCCTAAACCATTGACAATTAGCACTCTTGACCTGGGTATGACAATTGCACAAAAGTCGTTTGTAATACATGTTCATATATTGGAACCTCTTGAGAAAGAACGGGGCTTTAACTTCAGTCCTTAGGAATCTATCAAATGTAGTCCGACCCCCAGTATTTTACTTCAGCGTAAGTCCTCCGCCCTAACTCAGGTGAAGTGTGAATTGCAGCAGCTGACTTTGACCTCATGTGTCTCCACATGTGCAGGGAGACTTAAGGGTCTGTATTCTTCAGATGTAAGCCCAGTCTGTCTTCTTCAGATGTAAGCCCAGCCAATAGAGAATTAATGACTCCATTGGCCATAAAAATGATATATACAGTTAAACTTCTTTTGACTCATGCTAAAATTTTAATTTTTGAATAGTAACCTAAAAAGGAAAGACTGGGAGATGATGGGCCTGCTGCTTGCTCATTCTGTGGAGTAAATGTTCATTCTCTTTATCACTTGCCTAACGCCAGTTTCCATTTAGAATTCTCGGGGCTTAAATGACCATGTCAAGATACTCCTAAGACCACTGCCTTAGTAGCAATTCATTGTCATTTTCATCCTCATAGAGAATTTAGCAAGGGAAATCTGTTGCCACACTCATATGCATGAACTCTCATTCATGCCCCCACGTTGTGTGGAGAGAGCATTTAATTGAGTCTAAAGACCTGAGTTTTTATCTCATGCCTGCTCCTCCCTACCTCAGCCTCAAGATAATCACTTAACCCACATGTGCAGGACCCTGTGTTTGTCTCCAACCTCATTCCACCCCTTCTCCATCTGCTCTGTGCCCCACTGGGGAGGCTGATTCAACCCACCTTCCTTGCTGTCTGGCTTCAGATTAAGTTCATCCAAAAAGGGGGGATCCTACAGGAGAGAGGGAGAGGAGAGTGAGGACCGAATATGTATATTGGGCCCCATTGCTGGATTGGCAATACCCCTCTGCAGAAGGCCCTGATCAGTCTAGATTCCCCTAACTGCCTCTGTTTGTACCTTTAGACTGGGGCAGGCTAATAGCTCCTCTGTTTTGCCTCTCCCTACCCTGCCCAAACATTTAAAAATAGTCCCTTTCTTAAACTCTTCTCAGACTACCCATTCTGAGCATGGCAGCTGATTCCTCCAGGTGCTATTCCACTGTGGAATGAGGATGGTGATAGCTCCCCTGAAGCCCTCCAGGTAGGGTGAGGATCAACGAAGACTGCAGAGGACAGTGTCCTATAAACTGTAACAAGCTCGGCTTTACAATGTACAGCATTATTGTTGTGCAACTGATTTGTTCTTTCTAGAATGTGGATCCTGGAACCCTAATGTCTATTATAAGAGAGCTATTTCCAGTACTTTCTTTGTAATACTCACTTAGAGTAGATACATCAAAGGAGGGATTGAATAATCCCATTGCTAGGTTATTTATTGTGGCTTCTCATGAACTTCTCCAATGGTTTACACTTTGTGATTACCTCTACCAGTTGTAAGATATGCATTAAATGTGAACTCATCAGGTGTACTTTTCAAACTGGCTAGGTTCTTGAAGATCTCATACTAATTGTCCCCCTTTGAAATCCCCTGGTGAAATCCAATTTGCCATCCCCTCTGACTCAGACATACACGTTACAGATATTACAGGTTTAGTCAGTTAGCCCCTTAAAACCATGACAATGAAACAAATATGCACTAAGGAACAAAGCAAATTCCTGCTGAAAATTTAAATAATGAATATGGTCCTTGCAGAAACTAAGGCACAGGCAAGTCCTTCCCATCTGATAGCCCTAACCATCTTCCAGACCACTAAAATAAAAAAGTTCATTGCCACCGAGATTTCCCAAGGAAAGAAAAGGAAGCATTTTTTCAGCCTATGTATCCATCAGGGCACGGTCCTTAGAAGAGGTTAGTATTTTAACTTGGTTTCTGAAGTTGCTGTGGCTGTGCGAGTGGATGGCGCTGTTTCCTGTCCTCCAGTGACTGCCCTTCCCACACAAAGCCATTTGCATCGTTCACAGCCAACAAGCACTTCCTCGCTCTGAAAAAGAGTGTGATTTCTTCTGGAATTCAAGGTCAGCTACACAGAGTTGAAGTCTAAAAGTGCTAGAATGTAACCACCAAGCCATAATCCAATTCCCCCTGTTTGCAGAGGGAGACTTTCTGGAGCTGAAGGCGGACACTGGACAAGAACACACAGGAGCCGTGCAAAGTCAGGAGACTCAGAACTCACAGGGGCTGTGCAAAGTCAGGAGACTCCCAGGCCACCTGTCCTTCTGGCACTAAGACTCACTGCATGGAACTGAGGATCTGAGAGGTGAAAACAGCATCACTGAACAATTCCTCAGAGGTAAAAGCAAAACTTTGCTAGCAGACATATACTCAAATTTTTCAGAAGACATACAAAGTCAGACAATTAGGTTCATGCACTCATCCTAGAAAAAGTGCTACATACCTCACTGCTGAATATCACTACAGTCATCTTCAAAGTTCTCCCTTGGGGAAACTGTGCACTGATTGTTAGGGCTACACCCTTCAAAGCAACGTTGGAACTCTTTTTCTGGTATGGCCATTAGAGCTGCTGTTATACGAGGTTGGACAATTAAGTGCATGAACTCATCCTAGAAAAAGTGCTACATACCCCATTGCTGAATATCACTACGGTCACCAAATGGCCAAGGGGAATACTTCAAAGGTGACTGTCGTGATAGATAGCAATGAGGTATGTAGTGCTTTTTCTACGATGAGTTCGCAAACTTAACTGTATGACCTCATATGATTGAACTTGCCAGAAGATACATGTGAAATCTCACCTGAGAAGACAGCTCAGAGGTGGTGGTGGTGGAAGAGCCTCATGGGTGAGAGACGCCAGGCAGGAGCCTGGGAGGCCCCACAGCTGCAGAGAGGTAACTGAAGTGGAGTCCCTGACCTGTGGTAGTCACATTGTTGTACCCCTGTCCACCACCATGCCTTCCAAAGCCCAGAAGTGTGTCTTAAAACAAAACGTGACCATTAACCACGCCTTCTCTCTAAGAAACAGCATCTGCACACTCAGGACTTGCATATTTTGGGTAGCAGGAGAATGGAAGTAACCCCCATCCTTGGAAGCCCTGCCTTTTAACAGAGATGCAATCAGAGATGTTTACAGTCACTTATCATATTCTTCACTTTTGGACATTTGCCATAAGTTACTTTTAGGTGGTATTTTTTTCTTTGAAAGGCATGTAAAGCAGTGCTGTGATAATGTTCTTGACATGGCCACGGAACTCTTCTTTCAACTAAAGTGAAATGACATTTTTCAGCAGGAGACTTTTGGTCACCTGACACTGTGCTTCACCCAGTTCTGCTCCAGACTTGGAATCAGGCTTCCAGCTGCTCTCACTTAGTGCCTGGCATGCAGTAGGAACTCAGTAAACGCATATTGAGGGAATGGATGAATGCGCTTCAGTTTGCTACACCCATGGTAGTGCTCCCCACTCCTCCTCCAGTGGAAAGGCCCATCAACCCATGACCGCCGGTGCAGGGACCCAGACAGTTGGCATCCCCTCCCTTTCCCTTACCACACTGAGCCCACCGCCATGTCCTGCCAAGTCCACCGCTGATCTCTCTCTCTCACCTTCCGCCTTTTCTCAAGCCCCACTGCCATTCCCCTCTTTCAGACCCAATCTCTCCCTGCCCTTCCTCCTGATGGGAGGAGTAGAATCAGTCTCCAGCTGGAAAGACCCTCCTCCTACCTTTCTCTCCAGTCCTGCCATTTTCCACTGTATTTTCCACAATAACCAGAGAACTAGCCATCTTAAAATCTAAACTGAAAGAGAAATCCTCACTCTTCAAAACTCTTCAAAAGTGCTCCACTGCCTTGGGATAAACTCAGATTCCTTAAAGTCCTTTCTAGGGCTATTCATGAGCTCGCCTCTCACCTCTGACTCCTCTTATTCTTGGCCCATTTCTGTAGAAGTGAGCTGCAGTCAGACCATATTGATCCCATCACACGGGTACCCCACACTGTTTCCCCCGCACCGATCCCCTCACACTGACACACAGATCTCCTCACACAAGTCCCCCTATACTGGTCTCCATACCCTGACCCACTCACACTGGTCCCCCCACACTGATCCCCTCCTGATCTCACTGGCAACTCTGGGAGACCATGTAGAATAGGGTCAGGAGACTGTGGCTGAAACCAGACTTTTGGTTTTCCATGGCTCACAAGCTAAGGATCTTATATGTATAAATGGTTGAGAGATAATCAAAGAAAGAACACTATTTAGTGATATAAAAGTAATTTAAACTCAAATTTCAGAGGCTCTGAATGAAGCTTTCTTGTAATAGAGTCACGCCCAGGTGTTTACACATTGTCTGTGTTAGGGCTCCTGATGCCTACAGCTGTAGAGCCGAGCAGTGACAGACACCACATGGTCCACAAAGACTGAAAGATTTGCCACCTGGCTATCTAAGGAAAAACCAGCCACCTCTTCAGCATTGTCCCACCTGAAAGGCAGGGAGCTCCTCTTTGCCATTTCTTAAGGTCTGTTCCCAAGGGCCTTAACTTCCCTTGGTCATCAAGCTCCCGTAGCCACAGAAGCTCCCTGGCAGAGTCGCAGTGAATGCCGAGGTGATCCTGATAGGGCACAGACAGCTGCTCCATGAGCAACTTCTCCAGATGGGGCTGGAATCCTCCATGCCCATTTTTATTGGTTATCAGTCTTGGTGCATGGGAGAGCAAACCTCCTGTAAGGACATGGGAAAGAGCAAAAACCCAGAGACAATTTGTCTATGAAGAAACATTTCATCTGACTATGAAGCATCTAACTTCTCTAAAATGGGAGAAGTGGAATTAGTCTCCAGTGTGGGTGAGT
Organism: Perodicticus potto; assembly: GCA_963574655.1. NCBI lineage: Eukaryota > Metazoa > Chordata > Mammalia > Primates > Lorisidae > Perodicticus > Perodicticus potto. The sequence continues at coordinate 8,677 of CAUYRH010072177.1, forward strand.
GTGTGCTTGTGTCACCATTTGCCAATTTACGCACTGAGAGTGTAGATCTGCAGAGGCTGCTCACTTTGAGGTGTGGAGGGAACACTGTGTTCTCAGAGGGCAGAGGCAGAAGAGCAGAAAGGACCTAGCAAGTTCCCTCTGTTGTAAGCCAACAGCCCCCCAAAAAGACCCAAGTCTGTCTTGGCCTGTCTCAGCCTTGGTCCCCACACGTCTCCAACCCTGCCTTTTGGGTTAATTCTGAGAACAGGTTTCTGATGAGGACGTTCTCCAAGTTCCCTGACTCACTAGCCAGCTAAACAATGGTAAAAACTTACTCAAGCAGAGTTTCCCAGATTACTGAGTTTCCCAAGCTACTGGGATTTCCAAGTTGTTCCCATGGTTACTGAGTTACCCCCATGAGCTGCCATGCAGCAACCCCCTGAGCCAACTACCTGACTGTAACCCTGCCCTGTAACCAGCCATGTTCTGCTTTTGTACATGCTTGATTTGCCACATCAGCACAAAACGGGTATAAAAGGCTGCCTGCATTTCTCTTCAGGGCTGTTTGCCCTTTGGGGCTGTGGTCCGCCTGTGCAGATGTAATAAATCATCACCTGATTTGGGCTGTTTGCCCTTTGGGGCAGCGACCCACCTGCGCAGGTGTAAATAAATCATTACCTGATTTGTACCCAAAGTGGGAGTCTGTATTTTTCTTACAGGTGGCTACAGATACAACACCTCCAGCCCTTTTGTGAAGTCACTAATCTCATCCATGAGGACTCTGTCCTCATAATTACTCACCTCCTAAAGGCCCCAGCTTTTAATGCTATATCATATTGGAGTTTAAGTTCCAACTTGTGAATTTTCTAGGGACAGATGCATTCAAATCATGGTAGTATTTATCTGCATTTCTGAGTTGCAGTATGTTTGTCTCTGGCTCCTGCCTTATTAGACACAGGTTGACCTAAATGGCCAGGGTTAATCATCATTCAACTAGCTGTGTAAAGAAAACAGACTCTGCTCTGGCTTCCCTAGTATTGAAAACATTAAAAAAAATTTGTTAGTCAAGGCAGCCCCTTCCTGGAAAATGAAAGTCCTTGAATTTCAAGATTTTCCCTGATGAATCTTGAGATACTGAGTATGATAAAAAGAAAGACTTTCCCTCTTCTTCCAAAGTTTAATTCTGAATGTTCTCAGCCATTTCAGCCCAGCTCTGGAAACCACAGCAAGGTGAAGATGAAACCCAAAGTCCAATTTTAGCATGTCTTATGCCAGCCAAATGAGAAGTTACAAAACCAGCAGCGATGACTGGCTATCTTAAAACTCAGACATAAATGTCTGAAGAACTTTCTTCCCAATCAAGAGAAACTCCCATTCTGCCCACTCCCTCCCTCATGACTGAGAAATCAGACTGGAAAGCACCACTTGGTGAAACGCCGGCACCTCCTCCCAGCCCAACACTGGCGTGTGGTGCAAACAGAGGAAGTGGAGATGGCCAGGACTGTCCACATCTGACATGAAGATTCCCATCCAGACAGCTCCCAGAAAATAGGAGAGAAGACAGCTACTGCTCAGGCACGAGGAATATTCTGTCTTTACAAAGCAGCATTTTGATTCTTAAGCAGTTTTCCTCAGAAACAGAGATCAAGATCAATAGTCCAGAGCAAATGCTCTGACCTACTGTCCTGGTGACTTCTTGCTCCCAAGTTCTGCATACCCACCCCTCTGATGCCCTGCAGCACCTGCAGATAGGGCTGTACTAACCTATCACCCTGCTCTCACATTTTTCCTCTTAGAATGTGTGGGAAGAACAAGAGTATTTGGAGCACTTGGATGTGATTGTTTCCAGAGCATGCTTTGACCCATTGAAGGAGACAAATTTTTAAGGACAAAATACAGGATAATTGGGCAGCACCTGTGGCTCAGTGAGTAGGGCGCTGGCCCCATATACCGAGGGTGGTGGGTTCAAACCCAGCCCTGGCCAAATAGCAATAAAAAAATAGCTGGGCATTGTAGCGGGTGCCTATAGTCCCAGCTACTCGGGAGGCTGAGGCAAGAGAATCACCTAAGCCCAAGAGCTGGAGGTTGCTGTGAGCTGTGTGACGCCATGACACTTTACCAAGGGCGATAAAGTGAAACTCTGTCTCTAAAAAAAAAAAAAAAACAGGAGAATTATGCTCAGGGTTGTTCCACAACGTCCTCCTCCACTGGCTCCACATGGGCAACTCGGCTTCCGCACAGTGGATATATTTACTATGGTGTACTAATCTACAGTTCAGGCCCAAGAGTTTAAGTTTAAAGTGCCAACACCATGGGTAAGACTTCTGTGACTCACTTTTTTTTTTTTGTCTTTAGAATGTATTCCATCGAGGCCAGGCACGATGGCTCATGCCTATAATCCTAGCACTCTAGGAGGCCAGAGCAGGAGGATCTTTTGAGGTCAGGAGCTTAAGCCTAGTCTGAGCAAGAAAGAGACCTCCATCTCTACCAAAAATAGAATAAAAAATTAGCTGGGCATGGTGGGCACTGTAGTCCCAGCTACGCAGAAGGCTGAGGCAAGAGGATCGCTTGAGTACAGGAGTTTGAGGCTGCTGTGAACTAAGATGCCAGGACACTCTAGCTTTAGAGACAGTGAAACAGTGTCTCTAAATAAATAAACAAACAAATAAAATCAAGAATATATTGTACTCGGGGGGCACCTGTGGCTCAGTGAGTAGGGCACTGGATCCATATACTGAGAGTGGAGGGTTCCAACCTGGCCCTAGCCAAACTACAACAAAAAATAGCCAGGCATTGTGGCAGGTGCCTGAAGTCCCAGTTACTTGGGAGGCTGAGGCAAGAGAATCACTGAAGTCTAGGAGTTGGAGGTTGCTGTGAGCTGTATGATGCCCAGCACTCTACTGAGGGTGACAAAGTAAGACTCTGTCTCTACAAAGAAAAAATATATATATATTGTACTGAGGGTATACTGTCAGGGTATTATTTTTAAGTTACTTTAATTAATTATTTCCTATCTGTATAAGATATTATGGATGATGTTAAAGAACTGTAAATAACTCATATATGTTCTTCTGTTAAAATAAATACAAAAATGTTAAGTAATTCTATTTCCTAGTAAAGTAAAGTAGAGGAATAAGAAAAAAGGAAATGCAAACAGAACCAGGGAATTTTAACAGATTCTTGGAGGAGAAGTGGTAACTGTCTTGGCAGAGAAGAGGAAGCCACACCTACAGCATGTGCCCAGGAGTCTCCCAGAAAAGGAACTGGCTCGTCCTACCTGACCCAGAGAGCCCAAGGCTGGGGCACAGATGCTGCGGGGAGAACAGGCCGCAGTGTGGGGGGAAAGGCAGGGCTTAGAGCAAAGGCTTCACATTGGGCCATTGTCCTCACAGCCTCCCTCTCTATCCTGTTTGCAGAACGCCCAGAAGACTCTCAGAGGCCTCTTCTGGGACAGCTGCACTGTCCCCTAGAGAAAGGTCTCTGTGCTGGGTATCCCCCTGTCACCCCTGTATCTACTCTCCACCCGACTCTGTGTCCCAGGAGGTGACCCACAGCACACTGGGCCCCTTGCACCCTCCCTGCCCCCTCCCCGTCTGCAGTGGGCTCTTGGGCTGGGGGCATGGAGAGCTGGTGTGTTTATCGTCCTTTTCCTTCATGTGGGGCTATAGTTTGGCAGTAGCTATATTCCCCTGTCTACAGTAAGGATTCCTATTAAGAAACCCTTTTTCCACAGACAGCTATGAGATTGTAATAAAATCCAGGAGCTTCTAATCTCCTCGGTCTCCCCGCCCTCAGGCACCAGTGGCTCCCTCTGTGCCCAATCATGGAGCCCTCTGACATCTTCCTGGCCCTCCAGCCCTAGTCCGGTCCTGCTGTTGAACTCTCTCTAGGGCCCCATCTATTTCTTGACTGGACACAGGCTGACACAATCTCCTCTGACCAATAATTGACAAGTTACCTGTCATCACTCAAAAGAGGCCAACTGGGCAACTTCCAATCTGCTTTGGAGGATTCAAAGCATTTCCATGCTCTTCCATTGAAATGGACAGCCAAGGACCCAGCACCTGCAGGGAGGCCACCATGTGTAGCCAAAAAAACCAAAATGAAGAAAAGGGGGAATAGGAGTAACAGAGTATGCAGGCAAAAACTTTTAAAAATACAAATAAAAATGTAAATAATATCCCAAGAGGATTTTGAACCCATAAACCAAGAGGTGAGTGAATCAAAAACAAGAGCACAATCTTGCAGTTTAAAAATCCCATCTGGGGCCAGATGTATTAGTGTAGCTCCCGCCTTCTCCACAGTGTTTCCATCTGTGGTTTCAGTTACCTGCTGTCAGCCGTAGCCTGAAAATATTACACCTCTACTCTTGCACGTTAGGGACTGTGTGGAATAAAATAAGGGCTACTGGGACACGTGCACTGTCATCCTGAGATGGTTAGTCTGAGAACTGAGAGGGCTACTAAATGACCAGAGACAATCCAGGCTGGATGGAGCAGGATGGCTGGAGATTTTATCATGCTACCCAGAACAGGGCACAATTTAAAATGTATGAATTATTTACTTCTGGAATATTTACATCACAATGCCCACATTACCTTACTTCATTTCATTACATAGGAATTTATCATCTCATAGCATCACAAAAGGGAAAAGGGTGAGGATGATAGAATAAGATATTTGGGTAGACCACATTCACATGATTTTTACTACAGTATATTGTTATAATTATTCTATTTTATTACTGTTGTTGTTAATCTTTTCCTGCGCCTAATTTATTAATTAAACTTTATCATATGTATTTACAATAGTGTATACAGGGTTTGGTATTATCCACAGTTTCAGGCATCCACTGGAGGCCTTGGAATGTATTCCCCAGGCATAAAGGGACACTACGATACCGTTGACAAATACAAACCAAGGATTACACTTCCCCACCCTATAAACCACAGAGAGGTCTTGTGACATGCCTTAGCCATTGAACATAAGCAAAAGTGTCAGTTCAGGCAGAAGCTTTAAGAGTCAAAATGTGGTTTGCCATGTGCTGTATTATTTTTTTTTCTCTGCTAGGAAGCCAGCGATGTTCCAGCTGTGAATTGTGTCATTAGCCTGGGTCTCACAGTGACAATAATGCACAGCAGAGCCACAGCCGACCTTCAGTGAATGTGTAGCATGAACTAACAAGAAACATTTTTTATTCGAAGTCACTGAGACTTCAGTGTCCTAACTTATGATGATTAATACAATACTCAGAATTTAAATAATTAACACTTTAGGAATTCATTAAACAGGCTGGCTCTGTCTCAAAAAAAATTAATCAAATGATTTGAGAGTCAAAAATGAAGAAAATATCCTAGAAAGTAAACTAGATAAGAAGATAAAAAAATTAGAGATTTGACCAAAAACTGCCAATGTCTTAATAATAGATGTTCTAAATGAGAAAATATAGAAAATTACTTGAGAAGAAATTATCCAAAAATACAAAAGTATAAGCCTTAATTAAAGGATATAAGTCTCTAGAATTATTGGGTCCATCATCAACCTGGACCACAAATAAAAAGACCAAGACATGGGCACATTTTCAAAAAATTTCTCATCACCGGAAAGGAATAGTTCTATTAATCTCCAAAGAGAAAAACAAAACAAAACATAAAAACAGCATCAGGATTCCTAATAGTAACACTAGAGGGTTTTAGAAGATAATGGAATAAGGTTTTTAACTCTTTGTGATTCTTCGTTGAACCTCATCTGACGTAATGACTTTCTTGTTCTGCTCTGATGTCGGAAGATGTCGGGAGCTTGGGAATTGTATTAAATAAAAATACACATAACAGTAACAGTTATGGATTCTTGCAAGGATTTTCCAAGTGATCTGAAAAAGAGGAAACTTCAAGAATATGGATTATGTTCCTATCAATGTGATATGAAAATGATGTGCCTCTCACTCTATAACAAGAGGTTAGTGACTATGCTGAGCACATTCTTTAGCCCTCAAACACAGTTGATCACAGGTTACAGGAAGAAACAGCCTGTTCAATGTGAAAAACTAATGGTTATTATAGAATATACAAAGTTTATGGGAAGAGTGGACTGAGCTGATCAGTACTGTGGATGTTATGGATTTACAAGGAGGTCCCAGAAATGGTGGAAAAAATTATTCTTCTGGCCGATGGAAGTTTCAGTTATGAATGGCTATATCCTATACTCATTAGATAAGAAGGAGAATGGGGCAAAAGTGCAGAAACACCTTTCTAACAGGAGAAATCTCATCACTTAGCTTGCGAGCAATGTGAGAAACAGAAATTCAAAATTTAAGGTAGCAAGAGTGGAATTGAAATCAGGCACACATTGGTCCAAGTTTATGGGGATAATACTATGAAGAAAAAAATAAAGGGGAAGACCATCATGTTCTGACATGAGTAAAGGCTAAATGGGAAGATGCATTTTATAATGCAAAATGAAAAAAAAAATCAATGAAGGATTTCATGGTTTGTAGCAGAAGAAATGAGAAAGATGGAAGGAGAGAAACTACTTTCTATTATGAGACTTACAAGAGGAAGTGTGAACTTCATCCTGGAGATTGCTTCTAGAAGTATCACACTCAAAAAAATCATAAACAAAAATATTTATTTTATATAACCTAAAATAGATAATAATGAGGTGAGTTATTACAAGTCATCCACCAACTTCTTTCCTGCCCCAAATAAATAAGAGCTGGAGAGTACACAGGTGGCAAAAAAATTGGATTGGAAGGGGATTTCTGAGAGCAAAGTATTTGAACATAGACTTCTATAATCACCCAAACTATCAATAACACATGAACAAAATAGGATATTTTCAAACATGCAAATATCTATAATATTACTTCCTAAGTTGTCTTTCTAAGAAAACCCCTAGAGAATGCCCTCCTATAAAATAAGGGTATAAACCAAATGAGATGAAGACTTGGAATCCAGCAAACAATGAGTCCAACCCTGGATAGCCATAAGACAGGTCTCAGAATATTATCTGTTGGTGCCTGAACAGCAACCAGTCTATACCAAAGCTAGAATATGAAGGGCTCTCAGTGAGCAATTATGATTGCTGCTGAATGTACAAAGTCTGATAATTACATTGGCAAACTTGTCACCATGGGCTTAAGTTGGCAGCACTGTACAAATAACTCAGTAAACAACCTTGGTATATCAGTGTCTCACAGCTGTGTTCATGTCAACTTGTGGTGGTGCCTTGCTGAGTGGCGTTCATTACTGTTGCTACGTGTTTTTGTGTACCATCATGAGAATGTCAGACCTCGAATCATAGCAATGAATAAACAGTTGCAAATTTCTTGCTTAAGGTAGCAAGAGTGTAATTGAAATTAGGGACATGTTGGTCCAAGTTTTGGGGGATAATACCATAAAGAAAACTGCAGTGTACAAATGAAAAATGTTTTCCTGAGGGGAGAGAAAGCATCACTCATGAAGAGAGGTCAGGGTGGCCAATACTGAGCAGAACTTATAAAAAACATGTATTGGGCATCAAAATCATCAGCTGATTGTGAGAAGTACAGCAGACCAAGTAAACATGGATAGAGAAACAAGAAAATCCTAACTGAAAATCTTGGCACACACATGGCTCTGGCACCCTGACAATGCACCAGCTTACACAGCACTGTCTATGAGAGAGTTTTCACCCAGTAAACAAAATAACTGTACTGGAAAACCCTCCCTACTCACCTGACTTGGCCCCAGGGACTTTTCTTTACCTGAAAATAAAAGTAATAATGAAAGGAAGACATTTTGATGACACTCAGGAAACCAAGGGTAATACAACAAGAGCTCTCATGCCCATTCCAGAAAAAGAGTTCCAAAATTACTCTGAAGGGAGGACTAGGCACTGGTGTCAGTGCCCAGCTTCTCAAGAGGAGTCCTTCAAGGGTGACCTTGGTGATTGTCAACAATGAAGTATGTAGCACTTTTTCCAGGAGGAGTTCACAAACTTGTCAGATCTCGTACATGGAGTAATATACAAAGTATATATAAAGTCCCACAATACAATTCTACCAGTAATAGAATGGCACAATAAAGGCCTAGATCTGGCCCACAGAAATTAGCAAAAATAAAAAGTTTACATCATTTGGCAACCACAAAAATGCTAAGTTGTGGATAACTTAGCCTTCCATAGATGGCGTGTCTATGGTACATATATATTCAGGAACCATTAAAGAGAATGAGACGGATATGTGTGCACTGATAAAGAATAATTTATAAGATGTATTATTAAATAACAAAATCAAGGCACGGAATGGTGTGTGCACTGTGCTACCATGTCTGTGAAGAAATAAAATATATTTATAAACACACAAATGCCTGCATACACAGAAAATACCATATTTGAGGTAGGCCTCCCATATAAAATTATGAATGCTCAGTTAAGGCTTGGTGCCCATAGCACAGTGGTTACAGCACCAGCCACATACACTGAGGGTGGCGGGTTTGAACCTGGCTCCAGCCAGCTAAACAACTGCAACAAAAAAATAGCCAGGCATTGTGGTGGGCGCCTGTAGTCCCAGCTACTTGGGAGGCTGAGGCAAGAGAATCACTTAAGGCCAAGAATTTGAGGTTGCTGTGAGCTGTGATGCCACAGCACTCTACCGAGGGTGACATAAAGTTTCATTTCAAATAAATAATTAATACTTTAAAAATACATTCCATGTAATATTTGGGGCAAACAAATATTCCTTTTTCCCTGAGATTCAGACTTAACAGGGCAACTTGTATTGACATTTGCTAGATCTGGCAACCCATTTAGGGATGCAGTATATGCAGCTTAGTGTTCTAGTCCAAAACATCTGACTTGATAGCAGGAGCACACCCGGAAAAGGGAACCAATAGCCCCTGCTACGCCCGCCAGCAAGCACACACTCCATTTGCACGGTGTCCCCTGGAGTTTGAGGTGCCCCGCGCTGGTTGGACTGCTAAGGTGTCCTGCCTGAGATGGTGGCACGTTGCCCAAGGAAGTCACTCACACTCGCTGTACAGCAGTCTGGATCTGTCCTTCAGGCCCCAGTGGAGTTGGGGGGTAGGGAGGGGTTACAGGCCCCACACACAGGTCAGAAGCTTCGGTAGTTTTCTCCTATTCTAACTTCAAGAACGATCACACTGGCCAGACTTGGTGGCTCCTGCCTGTAATCTCAGCACTCTAGGAGGCAAAGGCAGGTAGCTTGCTTGAGCTCACAAGTTCGAGACCAGCCTGAGCCAGAGTGAGACCCTGTCTCTATTAAAAATAGAAAAAACTGAGGCAAGAGGATCGCTCAAGCCTGAGTTGGAGGTTGCCGTGAGCTATGACACCAGGGCACTCTACCCAGGGTGACAGCTTGAGACTCTATCTCAAAAAAAGAAAAAAAAAAAGAACTATCACATCAAATAGCTCACCCACTCCGTTTCTTCCAAGACCATATTCTCTCCCACCCCAATTTGAAGTCACCATTGTCCTAATGGTGGAGTTCATGAACTCCCCGTGAAGTTCATGTGTATATTTATTTGGTTGGCATTTGGATCCGAACATATCACAGTATTTTTACTTAAGGGATTTTTAAAATATATTATTATATTTCCTTTGCAGCTAGCTATTGTCATTTATTTTGTAAATTTTGATCGAACTCATTTGAGGGGGCTCACTACTGAATGGATGTTGGTGGCAATTTGTTTACAGACGAAGAAATCACTGAAGCTGGGGGGTCCTTCCCCTCCTGTACGTCCTTGGTGGTGGGAAGAGGGTGAAATCGCCCTCCTTCCCTTTTTCAAAATCTCAGACTGATAGACGCCTTTTCTCCAGCAGCAGCTGCAGCTGCTGAAAATCTGGCTCTCGGGGTCTTTTCCAGGCAGGCCCAGTGCTGGCAGGGACGGGGCAGGATGTTGGCTGCACGGCAGGCACTTTAGCTGAAGGGATTTGGAAGACTGTCCCTCCCCGTCCCATCCCTCTCGTTCAGAACATCTCCCTGCTGTTCAGAGGGACCAGGAGACTTGCCCAAGGTCATGATACTAGTTAGCAGCCAAGCCAGCATTGCCTGCTGAGTGAGCTGGACGTGGACTTGGGCACCTTCTGCTGCCGCCTTCTCTTGGTCCACACAGCCCACAGGCCTCCAGTCCCCTGGCTGAGCTGCTTTTCTCCCTGAGAAAATGACGTTTCAGTGGGCAGAGGATGTGACCTCCCAAGAGGCCTTGAGAGCTGGTGCCGCCCTCGGAAGGCAGGACAGTGGTTCCCCACAGGGTATATCTTGACCAGGTGAGAATAGGAGTTAAGAGGGAACTACACGAGAGAGCCCTGTCCCCACAGACGGCTCCACAGGTGATCTCCCCACGAGGACCCCAGCCACAGCCCGCATGGTCCGGCACCACAAAGCATCCCCTCACTTCACATTTCTCCTCACTCTCCCTGCTCGGCCTTGACCCTCCCACATAAAACACAGACGCTCTAATTCCTGCCGTGGCTCTGCTTTCTAGAGGACCCTGGCTGAGGCGTTGCTGATACTCAGCCTCAAAATTGAGGCTGTAGAGCCCCAGAGCACGTCCTTCATCAATTACCGGCCCACAAATTCTCACCGCAGGGTCTGCTTCTGAGCAGCCCAACCTAGAACCCCATTTAGTTGAAAAACATTTTACATAAATTATTAAGCATTTATAACTCTCCCAATCGTCCTTCTCTGTCTGATTTTCCCTGTTGGGAACAGGGCTTAGAAGAGAGTGTAGCGTTCATCACATTGTAAACTATTTTGTTTCTCCCCTGCACCTTCCCGGTAGAATGTAAGCTCCATGGAACAGTGCCTGCCACAGAGTAGGCACATCAAATGTTTTCTGAATGGATCAATGGGCCAACAACAGGCTATACACCAAAAGTGAAACAATGCCCAGGAAAGACATGGCCCCAAGCTCCAGAAAGCTTGCAGTCTGAAGGGAAAAATGGAAAAACCAAATAGACCAAATAGGTCCCAGGAAGTTAAGTTTCTATAAAGACCTAAGAGCCGAGTCACCACAGGGAGGTCCTGGCAGGTGTATCCTTGGGGTCTCCTGGAGACCTTTGTTCTCTTAGACCTCACTTTTTCTGGGTATCTTCTCTCAGTAGCATGGGAATCAGCTCAGGCACATTAGGGGCAAGCTCCAGTTAAAATGTATCATAGTTAGACAAAATATTTACTAAATGAGTGAAAACAGTGATGGAAGTGAGCTCCTTTTTCTGCATACTGTACTATTTTAGGAACAGAACACAGTTGGTATTTTTATTCAATGGTTTAATGAGAAAGAAATTTACTCTGCTTGTAAGGTGATTGAGTGATTGATTTGTTTTTCCTAAATTAACTTAATCAGTCAGATGTTAAGCATTATACATGTAATCCTAAATTTATTAATTAAGTCCCATGAAACAAATTAGCCAATTTCATTACTATGTAATCACCGAAATCACCCTCAAAGACAGACATATGTACTTATGAAGCATATCAATGTGCCATTCAAGGAAAATCGTTTTTGAAAATTCATATTTAATGCTTTTTATTAGTTATAACTCCATGAGAGACAGAAATAAAAGAGGGGCTAGACTAATCTTCCAGTCAATTATAAATATTTTGTTTATTATAATGAGATGAAGTTGAAGATGAAATAGCTGGGTAATCCTAGCAGAACTGGAATATTGTGCTTCAAATGCAGTGTATCAAAAATGGTGTATTTGAAGCCAGAGTGAAGACTTATTATCACAAAGATAATTAACTTACTTGGGTGGCTTTTACAGGCAACCCGAATGTCTTTCAGATACTGCTTTTTATGCTCATTCCTAAATGGTACCCAGTGCCATTCGTGTCTTGCTATGGGAGTACCCAGCTGTCCAATTTGTAGGGATTTTTGTTGTTGTTGCTGTTTTTGAGTCAGAGTCTCACTCTGTTGCCTAGACTAGAGTGCAGTGGCATCGGCCTAACTCACAGCAACCTCACTCTCCTGGGCTCAAGGGATCCTCTTCCCTCAGCCTCCTGAGTAGCTGGGACTATAGGCATCTGTCACCATACCCAGCTAATTTTTCTGCTTTCAGTAGAGACAGGGTCTCACACTTGCTCAGGCTGGAAATTTGCAGTTCTTTATTGAGGCCAAGTTTCTTCCTTTGCTCAGAGGAGGTAAATTTGTCTTCAAGAATGTACAAAGTTGTTGGCTTGGTGCCTGTGGCTCAAGTGGCTAAGGTGCCAGCCACATACACCTGAGCTGGCAGATTTGAATCCAGCCTAAGGCCCGCCAAACAACAATGATGGCTGCAACCAAAAAATAGCTGGGCATTGTGGTGGGCGCCTGTAGTCCCAGCTACTTGGGAGGCAGAGGCAGGAGAATTGCTTGAGCTCAGGAGTTGGAGGTTGCTGTGAGCTATGATGCCACGGCACTCTACCCAGGGTGACAGCTTGAGGCTGTCTCAAAAAAAAAAAAGGTACAAAGTTGTTAAAGGCAGTGTAAACCCCCAATAATCACCACTACGTATCACTTTCCAACACTACCTTACAATTGGCTCAATAAAATTGAGATTCCATTTTTTTTTACAGAAGAGAATAAATATACTACATATTTGGAAGAAACATCTATTTTTCTATTTCTCCTTTTACCTTTTTAGAAGAACTTTGCATAGACATAGTTTTTATTTCTTATTTCTAGAAATAATCATATTTGCTTATCAATCATTATTTGGGCCCTGAGTTTTCAATTAATATCTTATTGTGTTAGAAATGTTACTGCCCAAACAGGTTGCATTGCCCACTGCATGGGAGGAAGCTGACACACTGAGACAGCAGGAGTTACAGCAAAAAAAAAAGGGTTTAATATCACAGGGCACTGAGTGAGGAGATGGGAGAAATTTCTCAAACCCATCTCCCAGAGAAGTTAGGGGGCTGAGGCTTTTAAAGATAGTTTGGTAGACAAAGGGATAGGAAATTGGGTCTGCTGATTGGCTAGGGATGAACTCATAGGTTTGGGAAGCAGAAAGAGTCTATTCTGCTGAGCCAGTTCCCAGGTAGAGGGTGGCAGAACCTGGGGAGTCAGCTCCATATGTGGCCACTGGTCACTTGGCACCAGTCAATCCTCTCAAACGCTGAGTCTGGAAAATACCTCGAAGACCTGTCTTGGGTTTTACAACAGTGATAATCTCTATAGAAGCAATTAAGAAAGCTACAAACCTTATGACTATCTGTTACATGACTCCTGAATAGTAAGCAATTACAAGAAACCAAGTGAAGGAACAACGGCTGGTTATTGTTTTAACTATGCCTATCGCTTTGCTGAGTTCAGGCCTCTACCACAGTTCCCACTTTGTGGCCCTTTATTAATTTTATAACGGGTAGTTTCTGAAATAACATTATGAATTGTTAATGCAAACTAAATGTTTTCCATGTATTGATATCTCTCAAAATTATAGTAGGGTCAAAAATAGATATAGATATTGAGTTTAATATGAAGGGAAATAGGAAAAAAATGTACAAACATAATTAAAAAAATGTGGCAGCCATTTTGCAATGTAACAAATTTATACTTATCAAAATTGGAAGTTTGACTTAGTGGATTTAAAGCTGGGAGAATGGGTTTATGTTCCAGCCATGATTGCTGTACGAGCAGTGACTCATTATCAAGATGTCTTTACGCCTCATCATTTTCTCCAAACTGAACCAAACCTCCACTTATGTTGTGGACAATGACTCTATCATGGGCCACACAATCCTGGTGTGGGGATCAAATGACATACTTGAAAAATTAAAAACAAGATTTCTGCATGTTTTTACCAAGCCTTGATGAGAAAGTTAGCTGATGGAAGAAGCCACAAGTTTTTGCTGTTTGTTTTCTAATTTGTTTGCTTTAAGCAGGAATTTTAAAAGGATGAAAAACTATAGAAATAAGTGATTCAAAGAAGGCAAAAGTCCTGCATTACCAATTGTCTTTTATTATGAAAGACAGATAAGAGAGAAGATTAGGAAGGATTCACTGGCAAGTTACCATAAAACATAAATTACAGCTGGGAGCCCTGGGGCTCGGTGGTTAAGGTAGAAGCCACTTGCTCCGGGGTTGGTGGGTTGGAACCCAGCCTGGGTCTGCTAAACAACAACAACAACAAAAATAACGGGGCATTGTGGTGGGTGCCTGTAGTTCCAGCTACTAGGGAGGCTGAGGCAAGAGAATCACTTGAGCCCAAGAGTTTGAGATTGTTGTGAGTTATTATTGCAGGAAGACGAGGCCCAACGGAGAGAAAGAGTGTCTGAACACCATGTTTATAAGAGGAAGGGCTTTATTCACCAGCCGGGAGCTTATGGCATAGAATTCCAAATGGCCACGCTCCCCAACTGATTTGGTCTTTCCCTTTTTATCTCCAGTCAAAACATTCCAACCCATAAGCACCTTTTTCATTGGCTAGTTTGAATCAAGCAGAGATGCTAGTCCAGCCCCCACAGAACTACAGGATTTCACAAAAGTGGGAATTTCCAAGTTCCAGGAAGTTAAGTGTACAAATTCCCAAGAGCTGAGTCCCCATGGAGAGGACCCTGCAGGTGTATTCTTGTGGTCTCCTTGGGAAGACCTGTTCTTCTAGACCTCGCCCTTCTCGGGAATCCTCTCTCACTATAACTCCACGGCACTCTACCAAGGGTGACTAAGTGAGACTCTGTCTCAATTAAAAAAAAAAATACACACACACACACACATATATAATTTACATCTGTGTGGATCTTGTTTTTGTTTACTTAAGAGAGTAAAGAGCTTTCTTGTTTTATTGAAAGATTTGTTGAAATTATTCCTAGAACTATTGATGTGGAACCTTGAGCCTAGGAGTATTTGTTATGGGAAACCACACTCTTTGTAAGGTTTGGATACAGAGGGACATGTTTACCTACTAAAAGAAGAATATGCTTAATAACGTGGTGCTGGCTCAGCACCTGTGGCTCAAGCGGCTAAGGCGCCAGCCACATACACCTGAGCGGGTGGGTTCGAATCCAGCCTGGGCCCGCCAAACAACAATGACAGCTGCAACCAAAAAATGGCCAGGCGTTGTGGCGGGCGCCTGTAGTCCCAGGCAGGAGACTCGTTTGAGCCCAGGAATTGGGGGTTGCTGTGAGCTGTGATGCCATGGCACTCTATCCAGGGTGACAGCTTGAGGCTCTGTCTCAAAAAAAAAATAAAATAAATAAAATAAAATAAAAATAGCGTGGCGCTGCCCTGCCAACAATGACCTCACAGACCTTGTTAGGATTAATAGAGTGAGAACAAGTGATCATGTGGATTGTCAAGCCGTGGAACACACCCAATGCCTCCCCATATACACACACAAAAAGACATTTTTTTGAGTAAAATAAAGAAGTGGCTATTTTAACTTTAAAGGGTCATACAAAAAATAAATTCCCCATGACATACTAAATGTAAAAGCTTTTCATAAGGTGTAAAATAACACATAAAGGCAAGATGTCAATCATTTTTTTAAAAAGCAAAAAAGAAGAATGTTTAAATAACAGTGACGAATATTGCTGCAGAAAAGCAGACATTTTTCAGGTGACCTTGATGATCTTTACTGTGAGGTACAGCACAGAGGTATTAATAAATGCCGCTGTTCCTTGACGAGCATTGTTGAAGTCCGTTGGTTTTCTGAGATGTACCCTATGTCCTTTCACCCCAGTATCACCCTCCCTCTCTTATCTCCCTTCCCCACTTCTCTCTTCGTCACACACCAGGGTCCCCAAACCGCACCTGCCAGGGGGAATTGAAATTCCCTGGTTCTTAATTGCGCAGGATCGTCTAACTCTTCTGCAACTCAACTATGCTCTCCTAGGCAAGGCATAAATAAGAAAATAGATATCCTGTAAGTTTTATAAGGGATGAGATGATTACACAGTATCAGAGGAGCTCCCCCCCAAACCATTTTACTTACTAAGGGAAAGAAAGAGGAACCTTCGGGAGGGGAAGCTGGTGAGTGAACATAGCTGAGAATGAGACAGACTGGAAAGGGCTCCGTGAAAGGCGGCGCTGACAATGGCACATCCCTCTGTGCTGTTCCTAAAAGGGGGCACAGTCTGAGTTTAACCACGAGGAAATATCAGACCAGTTCAAACTGAGGGTCATCCTACTAAATAGCCTGTAATCTTCAAAAGGCATGAAGTCAAGGAAAGACTGAAACTGTGGGAGGCTGAACACCGTGAGAGCCTTCAGACTGGACGGCTGTGCAGAGTGGACAGTGTTTGGGACAGCTGGCCAACTGCCAAGGGGGGGTGAGGATTAAGTGGTAGTGATGATGTAGGGTCTTTATTTCCTGATTTGAATGGGTGCAGCATGGTTATGGAGGAAAAAACTTTGTAGAAAATACATCTGAAGAATTGGGGCTGGGGTGGGGCATCACATGGGCAAATTACTTTCAAATGCTTTAGGAAAAAAATAGTTGTGTACCATGCTTGCCACTTCCCTTTAAGTTTGAAAGTTTCACTTAAAAAGAAAAGGAAAGATAAAAGAAGAAAGGAAATACGTTGGGTAATAGCAGTAAGAACAGAGTATACGCGGAACAATGGGGTAAAGAAGCAGGTCCGAGTTTTCTAAGAAGGTCAAAACACGATCTGTCCAGACGCACCAGTCCGCATGATTAAGAGGACGTTTTCGTTTGGGAAAGGGAATTGGGACAATTCATATTTGACATAGTTTCAAATAGGGAATTAGAACAGGGAGGGTATCAATATTTTTCTTACGATATAGGATAATACAAGAGAGAAGTAAAATGAAAGTCTCTTGAATAATAATATAAAAGAAGTGAAACAAAACGTGCAGACATGAAAAAACGATCAATCGGTTGCTTTTCCTGGGCCTAATGTAGAAAAGTGCAGGAAATGGATGGAGGCGAGATCAGACGGGTGGGACGGATGGGAGGGGTCTCCCTCCTGAAGAGCAGAGAAGTCTTCAGGATTTACCAAAAAGAAGAGCTATTTCAGTAAGTGTACTCCGGAAAGCCTGCAGGTCGGCCAGAGCTTGGGTGGGATGAGTGAGGCTGGGACTGTCACCGAGATGAACTGTGCGGTCGTTTGCACTCTTAGGACCAGGGAAGTGTGGTCAGCCAAGAGCTTGCGAGTCGACCCCAGGGAACACAGTGACTCAGAGTGCCTGGTTGCCAGGCTACGGACCTTCTCATTATGTTAATGGACTCTAATGAGGTGAACCAGCAGAACTGAAGTAAACAGTAATCACAGGCAGGGCCGGGCAGGGTCTGCGGAGGAGTGCAGTGGCAATTTGTCCCTCAGGCAAGGGGGAAGGCAGAAGGCTTTGACTTCTCAAACCTGTGTGCCTGAGAGCCACTGTGTCGGGCTGAGAGCTCTGATGAGCCTCAGGGTCGAAAATGCCCGTGTCCCTCCTGCTCTGACCCACCCCTCACCTTCTCCGGGCAGCTGGTCTGGAAAAGGCCAAAGCACCTGCTCCCCAGCCCAGGGCCCAGGTGGAGTGTCCGGCTCCCAGCCGTGCAGGCAGCCACTGCTCCCTGGCTCCCCTCCAGAGGACGGGACCCAGCAGGGGGACAGAAGACCCCAGGACAGGCCCCTGAACAAGGGGAGCAACTGAAAGGCATTTCACTGTTCCAGTCACATCCGTTTCCTCACATATGTACCTACAGCCCCAATCCTCTATTTGTAGCTTTAATTGGAGGCTCCAGAAATTCTCTGGCCTCTGTGCTCTCCTGTTCTGGTATTTTCAGTAAGGCATTTCAGTTGCTCTGAAAGTAGGTAAAACTGTCTTTCTCAAGCAGAAGTCTTCTCACTGTTTTCACTGTTTGTACTAAATCAGGAAAGTATTTATTTCCACCTCATTTATGGTGTGGTAGGAGTTCCCACAAATCAAAGCAATTTTCCACTAAATGTTTCTGTGAAAATTCTGACATGCTGGAAGAAGCACAATTTCAATGTATTCAGAGGTCACATTTTAACACTAAGCAGATTGAAAACATCTGGAAAAAACCTCTTAAATATTCCTCTCTCCTGTCAACATTTTCAACCTAGAATGTCACCCTTAAACTTGACTCTGTGTAACTGATGGTTTAACGCACACCAGCATGGTGATCTGCTTTCCTTACCACACTGCACCAGCGTGCACTGGCCAGGACTCTTACACATCCACATTTGGTGTTGGTTTAGATGCGAAGAGCTCCCTGTACACCCTCCGAGTAGATAGGAAGAGGGTGGGGTTTGTTTGTTTGTTTTGAGACATAGTCTCACTGTGTTGCTTGGCCTAGAATGCCATGGTCTCAGCCTAGTTCACAGAAACCTCACACTCCTGGGCTCAAGTGATCCTCCTGCCTCAACCTCCCAAGTAGCTGGGACTACAGGGAGGCTGTAGTCTGCACCATGCCCAGCTAACTTTTTTTTCTATTTTTAGTAGAGACTTGATCTTGCTTTACTCAAGGTGGGCTTGAACTCCTGAGCTCAAGCAATCTTCCCACCTTGACCTGCCAAAGATTACAGAGATAAGCCACCACGCCCAGCAGAAAAGGGTGGTTTTAAAAGTATTAAAGCATTTTAAAAATATTAAACACACTGGTTTGGCACCTGTAGTTCAGTGGTTAGGGTGCTGGCCACATGCACCAGGGCCACTGGGTTCCAACCCAGCCTGGACCTGTTAAACAAAAAAAGAAAAGAAAATAGCCGGGCATTGTGGTGGGCACCTGTAGTCCCAGCTACTTGGGAGGCTGAGGCAAGAGAATCGCTTGAACCCAAGAGTTTGAGGTTACTGTGAGCTGTGATGCCATGGCACTCTACTGAGGACGACATAGTAAGACTCTGTCTCAAAAACTTAAATATATATATATATATATATATAGAACACATACACACACATACATCTGTTGAACTAATAAACAAATTCAATGAAGTTGCAGAATACAAAATCAACAAGCAAAAATTAGCTGTGACGGTAACACCTGCGTTTTTAGACATGACACCAAAACACAGGCAACAAAAGCAAAAACAGATTAACGAAACTATATCAAAATCTAAAACTTCTTTGCGCCAAAGAACACAATCAACAGAGAGTAAAGAGCCTGGGTGGGGTAGCTCACGCCTGTAATCCTAGCTCTCTGGTAGGCTGAGGCAGGTGGATTGCTTGAGCTCAGGGTTTTGAGACCAGCCTAAGCAAGAGTGAGACCTTGTCTCTAAAAAATAGCCAGGTGCTGTTGTGGGTACCTGTAGTCCCGGCTACTCAGGAGGCTGAGGCAAGAGAATAACTTGAGCCCAGGAGTTTATGGTTGCTGTGAGCTATGAAGCTACAGTACTCTACTGAGGGTAGAAAAATAAGACTCTGTCTCAAAAAAAAAAAAAAAGAAAGAAAGAAAGAAAGAAAAAGAAAAACTAGCTGAGTGTGGAGGTGGACACCTGTAGTCTCAGCTACTTGGGAGGCAGAGCAGGAGGATCACTTGAGCCTGAGAGTTTGAGGTTGTTGTGAGCTATCGTGCCACAGCACTCTACCCAGAACAACAGAGTCAGACTCTGTCTAAAAAAAAAAAAAAAAAAACTCATCCAGATATAGGATTGGAGAAACACTTCCCACAAAGCTTGAGAATACCAGTAAAGGGATGACAAAAATCTGAACCAAACACAGGGAGCCCAAGAGCTTCAGGGCAGGGTTCAGAAAAGTCAGGAAGAGGAGAGGCAGTGATACCAAAAACTGGAAAATACAGCCACACTTTGTTCGTATAATTTTAACCCAAAAATGTAAAATGAAGGATGAGGAAAGGGGAAGCGAAGTACTAAACCCTCACTTCTGAGACAAGGAATTCGTAGATGCTGCCTCCGCTGGCAAACCTGGAAGTTCTGAATAATAAATCAACCCCTTCCCGCTTTCTTCCCTCACCCTCTCTCCATTTCTCCGTCTTTATTTGTCACTTTAAGTATTTGTTACATTAAGGGAGAATATAAAAAAGATTTAACTGTTTGTAACCCTGAATATTTGTTCCAAAAAATATGTATGACATTGATTTAAAATAATAAAAGTGACTTAAAAGAAAAGGAAACAAAGGGGAATTGAAAACATGCAAGTGTGAAGCTGGACCTACTAAAGAAGCTGCTGGAACCCCTGGGAACAGGTGACCTTGAGGCTGTGTGAGCAGCAAGTTCCTCCCCTTTCCAAAGGCCCATGCAGCAAGAGCAGATATTCTTGTCTGGGTAACTATTGTAACGTGAATCGTTCTTCCACGTGTCTGCTAGTTGATTGGCCTGAAAACGTGCTGCTTAGAGAAAGCGCCTGTGTCCTTGTGTCCCCCCCCTTCACTTCTCATCTGTTCGGCAAACTTTGGCAGAAGATCCGTGGTGTTTGTTCAGACCCCATGCCTGTGGTCACTGTGGGATCGGCAGATCTCCGTCCACTACAAGTCATTCCTCTGTAATCTGTGCTGCTGCACCTGCCCTGCAAGTGGCCTGTCCCAGCCACGTGTCCTTAAACGTGTGCATTTCAGGACCACAGTTGTCCTTGCAACCAGTCACCAACGTATTTACCAAGCACCTGCTATCTTCCCAAGACCCTTCTAGGAGGGCCTTGAGTTCACATTCAACATCCTAAGAGGCTGCCTCATTTAAAGCATTAGACGGCCTCAAATCTTTTTTTTGAGACAGAGTTTCACTATGTCACCCCCTGGGTAGAGTGCCATGGTGTTACAGCTCACAGCAACCTCAGACTCTTGTGCTTAAGTGATTCTCTTGCCTCAGCCTCCAGAGCAGCTGGGAGTACAGGCACCCGCCACAACGCCCAGCTATTTTTTGGTTGCAGCTGTCATTGTTGGTTAGCAGGCCCAGGCAGGCTCCAACCTGCCAGCTTCGGTGTGTGTGGCCCGCGCCCTACTCACTGAGCTATGGGCACCGCCAGATGGCCTCAGATCTTTACAGAAGGAGTGGAACAGTACTAGATCTCACTCAACTGATATGTCCATCTGATTTTTACATTTTTATACATGAGTCACCTTCTAGGTTTGGCGTAAGTTCTGAAAATATAAGAGACCTCATTAATTTATCCAGGCCTGTAAATAAGTTTAGAAAAAAGAAGAACTTCAGGTCACATTGTCAGTAAGTTGCAACATTTCGCTGGTGCTGTGCAGAACGGTGCCACAGAGATGGTGGGAAAGGCTACAGCCAGAGGATGGCAGGAGTGTAGTTAATGCTTTAATTATGGCTCAGACAGGAGGTCATAATTGGTTTGTAGTAATTGTTTTTACTTTCCCAGAGCATGGCCTTCATTGGCCTAATTTCTTCTGGGCCCACAGCCCATTGCCCTCTGCTAATTAAGCTGGCTATGTAGGGGCCTTTTGATGTCAGTGTTTTAATTTGTGCTGTGGTAAGCTGTTTTATGTTTTGTTTCCATGATCTTCGAACTATGTACTCCAGACAGATAACAATATAGATCTTCCCTTAATTTAGTATTAACATGCATATTGCCATAAGGTCGTTTCCTTCAGCGTATTTCCAAAAACTGTTTTGGATTGCCAAAAGCAACTTCACTATAGAAATTATTGGAAGTTAGAGGCTTTTGTTCACAATTTATAAGATGACAACAATACTTTTATTTTATTTCTAAGATAGAAAAAGCACTTAAGAATTTCGATCCACTTGTGTCTATGTTTATAAAATAAAAAAAGGCTTGGTGTTGTGGGGCAGGGGGGAGGGAGAATAGTCTTCCAGGCCAAAGGCTTAGCATATGCAGAGGCTCAGATCAGAGGCAGGAGTGAGAGGAAGAAGAACAGGGCCTGGAGACTGACCAGGGGCCAGTCTAGGAGGTGCCTGGAAACCAAGGACATGAGCCTGGGACGCTACAGCAGAAATCCGATAAGTCAAGTTCAAGTAGAGCAGGGCAGGTTCCCAGCTCCCGTGGAGGCAGGCAGAAGAGATAAGCAGGTGTACAAACCCAGAGGCACAATGGCCACTCTGCACATTTGCCTCCCCTCCTCCTACGGGAGGCACTGGCATCTTTCCTTGTAGGATCAGAAGCTGATATATCTGAACCCTGAGCACAGATGTGCTCTCAAGGGCAGGTGCAGATTAACCATTTATAAAACCTAACATCGAGCTGATGCAGAATGCCAAAATGCTATTCATTCACTAGCACGGGAACAGTGGCACAGACTCGATGCCTGGAGCCATCCTGAGCAGGCCAGTCTCTCCCCGTGGGCTCTAGGGCAAGGGAAGTCCACCGGGAGCTGGAAGGTCCCCAAAAGCAGGGATCCCAAGAGCAGGACACCAGGAGTATGTAAGGCCTGAGACAAACACACGCCCCCTCTAGATGGTGCTGGGGAGACAGGGCCAGTTTCCACCTCCAAACCCTTCTCTCAATAAGTTTCAAAATTTCCTTTTTTTTTTTGAGACTGAGTTTCACTATGTCGCCCTGAGTAGATTGCCCTGGCATCACAGTTCACGGCAACCTCAAATTCTTGGGCTGAAGCAATTCTCTTGCCTCAGCCTCCCAAGTAGCTGGGACTACAGGTGCCCACCACGCCATCCTGCTATTTTTTTTTTTTTTGATTGTAGTTGTCATTGTTATTTTAGCTGGCCCGGGTTGGGTTGGAACCTGGGTGTATGTGGCTGGTGCCCTACCCACTGAGCTATGGGAGCCCCTCCAAATTTTCTTCTAATTGACATGGGTATGTTCTAGGGCTATGCTGCCCAATAGAGTGGCCACGAGCCACATGTGGCTGCTGAGCACTTGAGGGCTAATCAGCTTACATTGAGCTGGGCTATGTGAAAGACATCTGTTTCAAAGACTTTGTGGAAAAAATCAAATGTAAAGTACTTATTAATTTTTATACTGATGGCACATGGAAATAATGCTGTTCTGACTGTATGGGGTCAAAAAAAATACAATGAAAATAAATTTCACCTGTTTCTTTTCACGCTTCTTTAAGTGGCTACCAGAAGATTAGAAATTACACCTGTGGCTTGCCTCTGTCTTTGCCAGACAGCACCACTCTAGACATGTCACTGGATGCCGTTAAGTGACAGATTTTGCTGGTCCAAGCCCCTTTCTGCCTCGCCAGGACATTTGTATCTGTCCTGATCCAGCTTTTATAGGTTTCGCCCAGAGGGTGTCAAAGGTGAGACTCCCCAGATATACGCCCTGAGAGGAGGCTTCACGTGCAAGTAGCCCTGCAGGGGTAGGCTCATAGGGAGCCAGTCAAGAGGGCGGGAAGGACAGGGAGGCCAGAGCAGAGGCCTGCCTTTGGCAGGTGAGCTGGGTTTTCATACCCACTCCATTGATGGTTGGGGTGGGGGCTCCTACCCAGAGCACGTGGAAGTTCCCAGGCTCCCTGGATCAGCGCCAAGGCTGTCTGGCAAAGTAGGGCCAGGTGCTGGGCTTCAGGAGTCCAAGGCTCCAAAGGAGTGATGTGCACCAATCCAGAGAAGAGATAGCTGGAGTCTGCAGGGAGCACGGGCTGTGTCCTCGTGGCCGCAGGAGTCAGCAGGCCCCTCTGTGTCCTAAGGAAGTGCCCATCTGCAGCCCCAGAGTGTGGACAGCACACACCTGGGGCGGGAGCACAGCCTCTGCAGTGAGTAGCTGGGTCTCTGTTCCCCGGCTCTCTTCCTCGCCAGTGTCAGGACCTGTGCCCACCGTGCTGACATCACCAAGGAACCACAGGCTGATAGACTCAGAAAGTGATCAGCATCATGTTACTGCGCCCTTGTCGTTACAAGCCACGTAATCCCTAAGTGAATCAATTTTATTTAAAAACCGAGTGACTATCAAATCTGGAAGCTGAGTGTGATACAATCACGGCCCACAGCGTCCGCGTCTCAGTCTCTGGAACCGCATGGGAACTGTGTGACCTTCCAGAGCAGAAGGGACCTGGCAGGGGTGAGTAAGGGAAGGATTGTGAGATGGAGAGATTTTCCTGCATAACCAGGTGGGCACAAAGTCATCACAGGGACCTTGATGGTAGGGAGGCCAGTGGTCAGAGTTAGAGAGAGGAGATATGACAATAACAAGGTCAGAGTGATGTGGTTTGAAGATGCAGGAGGGGGCTATGAACCAAGGAGTGCAGGTGGCCTCTGGAGCTTGGAAAGTGCCAGGAACGAGTTGTCCCCGAGAGCCTCCAGAAGTTCTGCTGAGACCTTGATTTTAGCTCCATGAGACCCCTTTTGGACTTCTACCTGTCAGAACTGTAAGATGATAAATTTGTGTGGGTTTAAGCCGCTACGTCGTGGTAATTTGTTATAGCAGCAGCAGGAAACTAATACAATAGTCACATTTATGGTAATGTTTTGTTATTCCATATGATAAAATGATAGCATTAGTGTTTCCAGACTTGATGGCCACCTGGTGCTTTAAAAGTTCCCATGACTTGGCTCGGCGCCTGTGGCTCAACGGGCTAAGGCGCCAGCCATATACACCTGAGCTGGCAGGTTCGAATCCAGCCCAAGCCCGCCAAACAACAATGATGGCTGCAACCAAAAAATGGACGGGCGTTGTGGCGGGCGTCTGTGGTCCCAGCTACTTGGGAGGCGGAGGCAAGAGACTCGCTTGAACCCAGGAATTGGAGGTTGCTGTGAGCTGTGATGCCACGGCACTCTACCCAAGGTGACAGCTTGAGGCTCTGTCTCAAAAAAAAAAAAAGTTCCTATGACTTTCTGGCTAACAAATTACTTTTGGCCAGTTAAGGACATTTTTTTAACCCTTATACTGATTTAAGTGCAAAGTCCAGCCGGTTTTCATCCATTACTAAAATGAAGTCAGTCTGATCTTCCCCTTCCAAATTGCAGGGCATAATTAATCCTTGGGAACCATTAAACAGGAGTGACACTGTGCTGAGGTCCTGACATTTCCTTCTGAAGTTGTCATTGCTGCCATTGCCCTTCACAGGACAGGCAGCTGTGGGCTGTCCTAGCCAGGCGCTGGAGGGTTGCCCGTCTTCCTTTAGCTCCCATTTCAAGGGCACAGTGACAAGCTCTAGATCTCCTGTAGAGTCAGTCTTGAAGTCTTAGCGGTCAGAAGAGGCAGCGTATGAAGTGGAGGAGATAAAAGGTGCCCTGTCCCTTTTGGACTCATGGCATCGTGGGAAGGAAAGGGATAGGGGAGACAGAGAGAAGGGGAAAGGCAAGCATTTGGATTCTCCTTTTTGACCCTCCTCGCCACCTTCTCTTTGAGACCAAATCTCGTGAGGAATAATTGCAAACCAAAAAGTGATGTACAGTATAGCTCAAGGACCCAGGAATATCTGCTCACTTCCTACCTAGAATCTGCCCACTCTGTATCTTCACATATGGAAGGAAATGCTCCCTCCCCATTCTGCTGTTATTAAGGAGAGGAAAACACAAGTTTCTCCTCAGAGTCTCCCTTGTGACAAGGACAGTATCCAGAAAACCTATATGACTGGACCCAGAAGGTAACTGAGAGCAGACTGTACAGTTGGTCAGGTTGTGCACTGCACAAGAATACCACATAGAAGAGTAGAGTTGTTCACTGAGAGACCTCTTTATTGTGGATTTTGTGTGTCTTTATTATTAATCTTCGTCCACTTCAAAGATGGGCAATTTATATAATTATTATGACAATTTTCCAGGAGATGGCAGTAATGCTTCTTTTTAAAAAATCAGTATACGTTGATCATTATTGATAAGAGGTTTATTCCAATAGCATAGAATACTACGTGTACCAGTTCCTCTTTGACTTAGAGAGAGTCGATCAATAATCAAAGACTGTCAGTCTAATCATCTAAATAAATCAGTGCTTTTATACAAGGATTGTCTTTTAGTCTGATACACTAATTAGTGAGCATCTTTAAAATTTTTCCTAAATCTCCTATTGCTACACCTGTACTGACTACATTTCATATTTCATAATGCAGTTGTTTAATTTGCTGCTATAAAAATCTTGCCAGGAAGAAACTAAGAGTGGTGAAAATTGAGAAGTCTGTTAAAAATGTTATTTAAAAAATTTTTAAGATAAAAAAGTTAACCACCATGTTATCTTTCCTCCTATGGCAGGAAAAAAAAAACTTTTAATAATCAGGAGCAGAAAACAGGAAATGAAACCACAAATGGTTAAAATTCTTTTGGTCATTGAGTAAAGTTTTGAAGAAAGCTTGTAAAATGTGGGAACAAAATGAAGCAACTCCAGAGAAGACAGCTGCACTGGCGAGCACGCGATTAGGCACTCGGGTTCTGTGTCTACCATAACCAGCAAGTTTCCAGAAAAATGGGAAGAGAATCGTTTTCTTTCTTTTTGGTAGAGATAGAGTCTCACTTTATCGCCCTTGGTAGAGTGCTGTAGTGTCACAGCTCACAGTAACCTCCAACTCCTGGGCTTAGGCTATTCTCTTGCCTCAGCCTTCTGAGTAGCTGGGACTACAGTACCCCCCACAATGCCCAGCTATTTTTTATTGCAGTTTGGCCAGGGCCGGGTTTGAATCCACCACCCTCAGTATATGGGGCCAGTGCCCTCCCCACTAAGCCACAGGTGCTGTCCAAGGATTGTTTTCTTAAAATACATTAAACCAGGCTGTTCACAGTGGCTCACACCTGTAATCCTAGCACCTGGGAAGCCGAGGCAGATGGATTGCTTGAGCTCACGAGTTCAAGACCAGCCTGAGCAAAAGCAAGACCCTCATCTCTACTACAAATAGAAAAACTGGCTCGGTGGTTAGAGTGCCAGCAATATACACCAGGGCTGGTCAGTTCGAACCTGGTCCCGGCCTGCTAAAATCAACAATGACAACTACAACAACAACAAAAAATAACGGGGCGTGTGGCAGGTGCCTGTAGTCCCAGCTACTTGGGAAGCTGAGGCAAGAGATCATTTAAGCCGAAGAGTTTGAGGTTGCTGTAAGCTGTGATGCCACAGCACTCTACTGGGGGCAACAAAGTGAGACTCCATCTCCAAAAGAAGAAAAAGAAAAACTGAGGCAAGAGTATCGCTTGAGCCCTAGAGTTGAAGGTTGTTGTGGTGAGCTATGACGCCATGGCACTCTACCCAGGGTGACAGCTTGAGACTCTGTCTCAAAAAAAATACATTAAACCAAATTTCTTCCCAGCCAAGTATGTGCCCACATGATTTGAACATTAAAACCTAAGCCCTCTTGTTGGAAGCTCTTGCTAGAAATAGTCTAAAAATACTAAAGGTAGAAAGATTTAGAAACTTATTGCACAAATGTGCTTCCCAAATGGAGAAAAGATTCTCATTACTTTATTCTACCTCAAAGAAGAGAGATAGCACTGTCTGTGTTACAAATTCTCTAGGGGTTAAAAAAAAAATCTGCTGAAGGATGGGAAAGAAAGCAAAAATTATCGGCAATTATAGCATGTGCTTGGTAAGCATGAAATAAGTGAAATGTACGTCTTCAATAATTTTAAGTATTTAAAAGTAAAAATTTGAAAAATACATATTATAGTCCAAATAGTAGGACAAAAACTGCATGAAAAAAAAAAAATGTTGGTACACCAAGTGCATAATATATATAATACAAACCAGGCACAATGGCTTATGTCTATAATCCCAGCAACTCAGGAGGCTGAGGTAGGAGGATGGCTTGAGCCCAGGAGTTAGAAGCTGTAGGGAGCTGTGACTGCCCCACTGCACTGCAGCCTGGGCAACAGAGCAAGACCTCATCCCTAAATATATATGCACATATGATACATTTTTGTTTTGTTTTTGTGAGCAATGTCCTGTGTTCAGAGGATTATCTGAGAACTTTTATGAATATGATCATGGGAATGTTCTGCTTTTGGCAAAAATAATTACGAAATTTAGTACCATTATAACAGGACACGCAGAATATAAGGATCGATGTAAAATATTACACATTATTTAGAGAATTAAACCACATCAAAGTGCAATAGAAGTGGTGAATGAAATAACCTTGAATAAGGAGAGAAATGTAAAATATTACACATTTCTTTTAGATAAAATCCCTTATGTAGCCATGCAGAACAGATAATTGTTGTTTGACTTCTGGATTTCTCAAATGCAAATACTCTGTATGTGAGCATTTTGTGAGATTTTTCCCAAACAACACTGGTAAGGAGGATTCATGTATATTGTTAAAAGGCTAAAATACTAGAACTGAATTTAGACTGAAATACTTGATGGGCCATAAATATGCCCACAAAATAGAATAGACTACAACAGCACAGCCACAGAAAAATTCTAGAGTATTCTGTATTCTTGTTTTACACATTTTCAAACATGTCAGTAAACATTGCCACAAGCACTGTTTCGACAACATGGAATGTTTTGTTAATATCCAAGAGCTATACTACTACTTTGCTGCTTCAGTAAATATTGGGGTATAGTAAGAACACATGTGCCAAGCATAAATTTGAAAATGTTGTTGCACCTCAAGACAAAGGCAAGGTTGATGCCTTCGGGCTGCAGGTTAATTCACTTGGAAATATTTGAAAATATAAATAAAGATGCACATTCTAGAATGAAAGCCAAATGCATAATTTTAAAATACTTGCTTTCAATTATATGTGCTCAGCATTAATTTGGAATCACATTTTGAGTAAAATTAATGTTACAAATAAAATGATGCAGCAACAAAAATTTATTGTACTAATGTCCATGAAAGCATCAAAGGAAGTGAGTACTTTGAAGACGATGCTGTGATACTTACTTTTGAAAAATAATTATTTAGTTGAAACACACTGCGGAATTTTCCAATATCAAAATCAACGTCTCAAATGTAGAAAATACAGTAGAACCTCCAGGGTGGACCACCTCCCTACACTGACCACCTCCTTAAGTGGAGCTGATTGTTATAGACCAGACATGTATGTGTCAGTACAGTAGGCCTCGTTCCTTACGTTGACCCCCTCCATATGTGTCCCCAGGTTGTTACACCCCCTTGGATGGTCAACTTACAGAGGGTCTACTGTGCTAGAAAACATAGGCAGAGCACTTGCTTTGATTACAGATCCCACGATTTATGACTCAACACTAAAGTTCAAAATTAATTTTTCTTTTTCCTACATTAGATACAGTATCCTTAAAAGAAAGTTTTAAAATATTTATAAGACTAAATCATAGCCTTTTCTTTATTTGTAAAATACATATAACTTGAAGATTATAATAAGCATTAATTCCTACAACTAAGTTAAATTTACAGTTGAAATTGGCTGACGAACACGTCGAGGAATGTTAACAGGCTATCAATATGAAGAACTAATTAACTTGGGTGATTTTCTGATACCTTTGACCCTTGATGAAGATTTGCAATGTATTCGCAACAATAATGTACCAGCACATTTCTAAGCATTTTTGTATTTTTTAGTCGCTTGTGGAGAATATAGCACCCCAAAATTAAATTTTTTAAAATATTGTTCCACTCAGCGCCTGTAGCTCAAGCAGCTAAGGCACCAGCCACATACACCAGGACTGGCAGATTAGAATCCAGCCCCAGCCTGCCAAATTACAACCAAAAAAATAGCCATTGTGGCGGGCGCCTGTAGTCCCAGCTACTTGGGAGGCAAGAGGATCCCTCAAACCCAAGAGTTCGAGGTTGCTGTGAGCAGTGACGCCACTGCACTCTACCCAGGGCGACAGCTTGAGACTCTGTCTTAAAAAAAAAAAAAAACTGCTTGAGGTTTACAATGTAACTAGAAATCTAATGAACTTCTCTAGAAAATGGTATCCTGGAGACCTAGGAATTAGAACTGCTATGGGATTTTCACACCAATTTTCTTTCTTTCTTTCTTTCTTTCTTTTTTTTTTTTTTGAGAAAGAATCTTACTGTCACTCTCTGTGGAGTTCAGTGGCGTCATAGCTCACAACCTCAAACTCCTGGGTTCAAGCAATCCTCTTGCCTCAGCCTCCCAAGTAGCTGGGACTACAGGCGCCTGCCACAATGTTTGGCTATTTTTAGAGATGGGGGTCTTGCTCCGGCTCAAGCTGGTCTCCAACCTGTGAGCTCAGGCAACCCACCCAGCCGGGGCTCCCAAGTGCTAGGATTACAGGCATAAGCCACCTTGCAGGGCCTTCATACCAATTTTCAATAAGTTCTGACCTGGAATACCTAACTATTGTTACTGACCACTTACATTTCATGTTATTTTATGTTCATTTGTTTGATATGCATAACTTTTTCACTTTTCTTTTGTATACAGAGTATATATGTGTAAAATACACAACATGCTATTTTGATTCGGAGATACACAGTGAACTGATTCCGACAGTTGGAGAAGCTGCCACATATATCAGTCCTGTCACCGAGGTCCAGCACAAATTACACAGAGTTAGAGGTCCGTGATGGGGTTACCCAGATTTTATTATCCAGTGAGAGCCTGCAAGAAGGTAGGATGCAGCCCGCAAGAAGAGGTGGTTAATGCTTTCTGGAAGCATTGCCTAGGCCACAAGGATGATCCAGAGTCCTTTGCCACGGATTTTAGCATTAGGGACCTCAAGATCCTCCTCTGCAGAGAAGCCACAATGAACCCCTCCACTAACACAGACATTGTCGCAGGAGGAGACACTAGGGTTGGAGACATCCTCTGTACCTACACATGTTCCAGAGAGCAGCTGGCCATTTCCTAAATCGATTGGGTACAACCAAATAAAGTTTTCACTGTGGCTGCTACTGCACAGAAAAACCAGATCAGGAACATACAAAATAAAGTAGGGTTTTTTTTCCGTTTAAAAAAACATTTTAAAATATTTAGGGGGTGCAAATTGAATTCTGTTGCATCAATATATGTATTTTTATAGTGGTGGAGTCTGGGGTTTTGTCCCCATCACCCAAATGGCGTTCATTGTACCCCACAGGTAATTTTTCTTCCCTCACCCCTCCCCGCCCTCCCCTTCATGAATTTCTGATGTCCATCACATCACTCTGTGTGCCCTTGTGTGGCCAGAGTTTGGCCCCCACTTATAAGTGAAAATACGCAGCATTTATTTTTCTGTTCCTGAGTTACTTCACTTAGGTCATGGCCCTTCGTTCCTTCCAAGTTGCTGCAAAAGACATTCTCCCACTCTTCCTTATCATTGAGTTGTAGTCCCTGAATGTATACCACAGTTTCTTTATCCACTCATCAGTTGGGCACTTAAGTTGATTTCATATCTGTAATATGAAACGAAATGAAATATGAAATCTGCCTATGATTGTGAATTATGCTGCAACAAGCACGTAAGCTCAGGTATTTTTTGATGCAATGATTATTATTATTTTTTTTTTTTGGAGACAGAGCCTCAAGCTGTTTCCCTGGGTAGAGTGCTGTGGCATCACAGCTCACAGCAACCTCCAACTCCTGGGCTTAAGCGAGTCTCTTGCCTCTGCCTCCCAAGTAGCTGGGACTACAGGTGCCCGCCACAATGCCTCGCTATTTTTTGCTGGCAGTTGTCATTGTTGTTTGGCGGGCCCAGGCTGGATTTGAACCCACCAGCTCTGGTGTATGTGGCTGGTGCCTTAGCCACTTGAGCTACAGGCGCTGATGCAATGATTTCTTATCCTCTGGATAATATCCAGTAAGTGGGATTGCAGGATTGAAGAGTAAGTCAACTTTTAGTTTTCTGAGAAATCTGCATGTGAATCTCCTAAAGGTTGTACTAATTTACATTCCCACCAACAGTGTTTAAGTGTTCCCTTTTCACTGCAAAACACCAACATCTGTTGTTTCTTGACTTTTTTATTATGACCTTATGACCATCCTGACAGGAATGAGATGATCTCTCACAGTAGTTTTAATTTGCATTTCTCTGATGATGAGTGATGTTGAACATTCTTTCATATGTATTTTGGCCATTTATATGTCTTTTTTAAAAAAATACCTGTTCATGTCATTTGCCCATGTTTGATGTTTATTTTCTTTCCTTGCTGAGTTTTTTGAATTCCTTGTAGGTTCTAGACGTCAGTCCCTTGTCAGATACATAGTTTGTGAATATTTTCTCCCGTTCTGTAGGTTGTCTATTTACTGAGTCTTTCCCCCCCACCATGGAGAAGCTTTTTAGTTTGAGTAAGTCCCACTTCTCTATATTTATTTTTGTTTTTGTTTTGAGACACAGTCTCACTCACCTAGGTAAAGTGCTGTGGCATCATAGCTCACAGCAACATCAAACTCTTGGCTTATGCAATCTTCTTGCCTCAGCCTCCCGAGTAGCTGGCATTACAGGCACCTGCCACAATACCCAGCTAATTTTTCTATTTTTAGTACGGATGGGCCTCACTCTTGCTCAGGCTGGTCTCAAATTCTTGAGCTCAGGTGATCCACCACCTCAGCCTCCCAGAGTGCTAGGATTACAGGACTGAGCCACCAAGGCCAGCATCTATTTTTGTTTTTGTTGCACTTGTTTGGGGTGTCTGAATCATAAATTCTTTGCCTAGGCTAATGTCCAGAAGAATTTTTCCTAGGTTTTCTTCTAGGATTTTTATGGTTTCAGCTCTTAACCTTTAAGTCTGTAATCTATCTTGAGTTAACTTTTGTGTATTGTGAGAAATAGGGACCCAGTTTCATTCTTCTGCATGTGGCTAAGAATGCAGTTTTCCCAGCACCATTTACTGAATCGGGTATCTTTTCTCTAGTGTGGGTTTTTGTCTTCTGTATCAAAGATCAGTAGATTATAGGTATGTGGTTTTATTCTGGGTGTTTTATTTTTTCCGTTGAGCTATGTGGTTTTATACCAGTACCACACTATCTATAATCAGGTAATATGATGCCTCCAGTTTTATTCTCTTTGCCTGGGATTCCTTTGACTATTTGGGTTGTCTTTTGGTTCCATATGAATTTTATAATTGTTTTTTTCTGATTCTGTGAAAAATGATGTTGGTATTTTGGTAGGAATTGCATTGAATCTGTGGATTACCTTGGGAGGTTGAGGCAAGAGGATTGTCTGAACCTAAGAATTTGAAGTTGCTTTGTGTTATGATGCCACAGTACTCCACCCAGAGCAACAGAGTGAAACTCTGTCTCAGAAAACTAATAAATAAATAAATAAAGCCATAAATTTCCCTCTTACCACTGCTTTTTCTGTATCCTACAGGTTTTGTTATATTGTCTTTTTATTTTTATTCATTTTGAAATATTTTTTTAACTTTCACCTTTATTTCTTCATTGACCCAGTGATCATTCAGAGGATGTTGTTTAATTTTCCTGTGTTTGTATAATTTCTGAAGTTTCTCTTCATAGTGACTTCTTACTTTATTCCACTGTGGTCCGAGAAGATATTTGATATGATTTCAATTTTTAAAAATGTATCAAGATTTGTTTTGTGACCTAAAGTGGGTTCTATCTTGGAGAATGTTCCATGTCCTGATGAAAAGGATGTATGTTCTATAGTTGTTGAGTACAGGGCTCTGTAAATGTCTATTAATTCCAATTTAAATTCAATATTTTTTTAATTTTCTGTCTCAGTGATCTGTCTAGTGGCATATTGAAGCCCTTTCCATTGTTGTATTTCTATTTATCTCTTTCATTAGATCTAGTGGCATTTGTTTTGTGAATCTGAGTATTCCAATGTTGGATGACTATATACATATTTAGGATTCTTATATTCTCTTGTCGAATGGATCCCTTTATCATTATATAATGATCTTTTTTGTCTTTGTTGTTGTTGTTTTTACTGTTTTTTTATTTAAAGTCACTTTCATAGAAGTACAGTTACTCTGGTCACTTTTAGTTTCCATCTACATGGAATACCTTTTCCACCCCATTACTTTCAGTCTATGTATCTTTAAGGATTATGGTCAGTTTCTTGTAAATGGCATATAGTTAGATCATGATTTTTATTCCCCCACCCCTATTCTGCCAATTTGTATCTTTTTTTTTTTTTTTAGACAGAGTCTCACTATGTTGCCCTCAGTAGAGTGCTGTGGTGTCACACCTCTCAGCAACCTCAAACTCTTGGGCTTAAGCAATCCTCTGGCCTCAAGTAGCTGGGACTACAGGCGCCTGCCACAAGACCCGGCTAATTTTTTGTTGTAGTTGTCATTGCTGTTTAGCAGGCCTGGGCCAGGTTTGAAACCACCAGCCCCAGTGTATGTGGCTGGTACCCTAGTCACTGAGCTATGGGCACTGAGCCTGCCAATCTGTATCTTTTAAGTGGAGCATTTCATCTGTTTAATTTCAAGGTTAATATTGATATATGAGGTTTTCTTCTTGTCATACTGTTGATGTTTAACTGTTTTATAAAGGCTTTGTTTCCTTCTCTTGCTTTTTCATGTTTCCTGTGTCCTTCCATTAATATCTGCACATCTGAAGTAGAAGTTGCTTGTTCCAATTTTTTTGAAATTGCTTTCAGGCTTGGCATGGTGGTTCATGCCTATAATTCTAGCTCTGGGGGAGGCCAAGGTGGGTGAATTGCTTGCGCTCTGGAGTTTGAGACCAGGCTGAGCTAGAGTGAGACCCCATCTCTAAAAATAGCTGGGTGTTGTGGTGAGCGTCTATAGTCCTAGCAACTTGGGAGGCTGAGGCAAGAGGATCACTGGTGCCCAGTGTTTGAGGTTGCTATGAGTTGTGACCTCACAGTACTCTACTGAGGATGACAGAATAAGACTCTGTCTCAAATAAAAAAAAAATGAAATTGTTTTCAAAGGGAAGAATGTTTTCCTGAAAATGTATGGTGTTGGTTTAGTGAAATACTTTGCCTTTGATTTTGGGTGCTTTCAGTAGTGTGATCTTTGTATTATTTCTTAGGCAGTACGCAGGATCATTTGTAAGAGACTAAGCACCAGGCTTATAGAAATGGCCACCAGTTCTTGAGGGAGGCACTGGGAACGGGACAATCTCCCAGCCAGCAAGGAGATGTTTTGCAGCCCAGAGACAAATCCTTAAGCAACTGCATGCATTAATGAGATAAGATCAGTCGCTCATTAGCAAGAAGGTATTGGACCTTGAACATATGTGGTGCATCAGGGTGGGAGTAGAGCCAGTGGGAAAAAAGCATGTAGAGACCATTAAGCACATAGTCCTTGTACATGGGCCCTCCACACCTGTTGAGTATTGTTTCAATAAAAGGCCACAGCAGAAGTGACTTGGGGCTCTCCTGCACCTATGGAGAGTCCACCTCTTGCAAGCTAGTACTTATAATCTGAGTACCAGCTGGTTCCTATGTGCAGTGATGAGGTACCAAAGTGGCACCAACAGTCATTGGTATCTATGATTTTCTTAGTGGCTTAAGGTCCAATTATTAGTTGAGGCTATAATGAAGTTTTGTGGGCCCCTAAATCAACCAGCCAAGCCATTTACCCAGGAATCTATGAATTCTGAGCAGTTCTTCACCCAAATGAACTCTGAAAATAGCAATTGCAGCTCTGCCCACCGGAAGAATTTATTTCACTGCTGTCCTTAAGGCCACTTCTGAACAGAAGCAGCAATCTACTTGTGGCTAACACCAAAATAGCATGATAAACCATCTGTGAACCAGGCTTGAATTCTGTCTACCTTTGTTAGCTAATGAGGAACCTCCCTTCTGTAACTCCCAGGGAAGCCAGAGACAATCTGAACTCCCAGATTTGAGTTGAGGCCTCTGCCTCAGAGGTTCTGGGCCACCTGTTCATATAAGACTTGGATTTGGGGGGCCTGCTTGGGGCTGATCTTGAATGTCGCATTACCTTCAGAGGTTCTAACATAGCATGTCTGAGAATACCCAGCTCATGCTCATCTCCATCACAGAGGAACTTGGTGTCTTATAAGAGGAATCAGTCCTTACCAGGGACAGGAACATACCAGGAGTTGTTTTTCAAAGGGCCAGGAGTTTCTGTGCTACAGAATGGTGATACTTCAGATGTGTGAAGTTTTGCCATAGCCTCCTTGCCCGTCATGGATATATGTAATAGCATGGGTTCTGCTGGGTCATGTGACCTGAATGGAAGCGTAGCCTGGGGCTGCTGCAGAGCTTTCTCTTACTCTGAGCCTTAGTTTAAAAAAACTGGTGACCTTCAATGTCATCCAATAAATGAGTCAGAATAGTATTTCAAGTGCAGTATGTGGTATCAAAAATCCAAAGAGGCTCACCAAGTGCCTTATCTTTTTGGTCTATTGATAGAGGATGCAAGGTGCAACCACTCCCCTTTGACCTCAAAAGGGGTTTCTCTTCTTCCCCAGATCATCAGGTCCCTACAATCTTTATCAAAGTGGCAGATCCTTGTACCATCATAAAGTTTATCTTTCACCCTCAGCCACTCTCACCAGAGTTCTTGTCAGTTTATACTCAGCGGGTCCACTTAGCATGGAATTATCAACAGAGTGAACCAGCATGGTAGTTTGTGGAACGTCCAGATAATAAATATTCCTATAGATTCTATTAAGATAGAGAATAGGATAGTTGACATAGCCCAGCTCAGGAAAGTCCTGGTGTACTTCCCTGTAAAATCAAGCTGCTTTTGATTCTTTTTATTGATGGCAATTGAAAACAATTCATTTGCTAGATCAGTAGCTGCAAGTCAGGTGCCAAAAGAGAAGCTAATGTTCTCCATCCAATAAAGATATCGCATCCAGTGCAGCCGGTGCAATTGGCTTCCACTTGTTTATGTTTGCAAAATCCACTGGCATCTGCCATGATCCATCTGGGCTGTGTAAGAGCCATACAGAACTGAACGAGATATGATGGGATTCATACGCCCTATGCCCCTTGTCTTTGATGGTGGCACTAATCACTGCAATATCTCCCAGGATGTGATATTGCTTCTGATTTATTGTCTTGGCTAAACAATGAAAAACAAAAGCTCTTGTCACTTGCTGGCCAAAGCACCCCATAGGGGTTAATTCCTGCTTGTCTAGGTTACACAGCCGCGTAGAGGCTAAGAGATGCCCATGTATGGCATCCACGTAGCCCTGGAGTCAGAAGTGAGAGGTCCTTGACCAGGCCTGTGGAAAGCCACTGTGCACCAGGCCACACCTCACAAAGCCCCTCCCAGCCCGCACTGCACAGTGGCTGTACTCATGGTCGAGAATGACATGAGTGGGGCTGACGGGATCTGAATCACCCCAGAGGCACTCCATGCACTGACCCCTCCTCGTGCCAGCAGGCAGAAACAGGAAGACGTCTTTAAAGCCTGCAGTCCTCCCCGGGCCCCTCCATCAGCTGGCAGAGGGCTCACAGTGGTAGGAGCACGCAGCAAACATTTGTTGGATGCAAAAACCAGGAAATGAATTAAATGATAAGTCCACAGTGCATTGATCCAAGTCCCATCCAAAGATGTGGCAAATATGGATTTTAGCATACCCCACACGCCTGAAAGGAAAGGTGCCCCTGGTAAACCATGTGAGCTTGGGTGTCCCCGGATGCAGACCAGGGGAGTCATGGATGGATGGATGGTCATCTCCAATATGGACGTGGGCAGCAACATGGCCCTGTGGCCAGGGAACTCCGGGCCTAGAGGGTGTTGGCAGGCCCCACATTACTCACACGAAAACTCATTTTTTTCTCTTCAGATTTTCTACATATGTAGTCAGAGCAAAGTTCCTGTGGGAACTCTCAGTGGCCGCAGTGTCTGGGTAGAGCCCCGGGGGGCTTTGCTTGGACCTCAGGCCTAAGGTGGGAGGACGTTTGGTAAGGGGCAGGACTTGAGCTTCCACCTGCCAAGTCTTTCTCCTTGGTGGGGAGAACATGAAGGGTCAGTCACCAGGCAACTGTGAAGACATCTGCTAGGCTAGCCCGAAGTCGGCTTATGTGGAGAACAAAATGGAAAGACAGGGAGGGAAGGAGAAAAGGAGGACGGAGGAGGAGCAGGAGGAAGAGGAAGAAAAGATGAGAGAGCTGTGTTCATGTGGCAGGAAGCTGCAGTTCTACCATTAACGAGCCTTTGCTCTGAGTAAAAAGACCAGCCCAGCGGGCAGTGGTGACTTCAGACTTCGCCCATGAAAGGAAGGCAAGTCAGACAGGCGTCGTCTGGGTCACGGGGTGACGAGGCCGCAGACTCCACAGACACCGCCCTGGGAGCCCCACCTGGCCTGGGGCTGCCTGTGGGGAGCACCTCTTGTCCCAGCACCGCCAGGACAGTCACGTCACAACACTCAGGCCTGCGAACACGGGCAGTGTTGAAATACCGTGTCGCTGGGTTGAATCTTTGAAGTTTGAATATCTCCTTTCAGGGAGGAACAGAAAAATCTGAAATTCTTTTTCAACAGTGTGCCATTCAGTGAGGAAACCCAGAAGAACATTTGAAATAAATAAATACTTTTATCTTGATCAAAGCGCAGAACTTCTTCTGGAGTTTCGAACTCCCTTGTGTACTTTCTCACTATGTCCTTGAGGGGAACACAAAGGGATACTTATGCACAGCTCCATTATTTCCTAATGGCTCTTTTCTGTCTCCTCATTTTGAATAATCTGAAAGAACCCCTTTAAAACTCTAAAGTGTCACATAAATGAAAAGGATTTTCCTTTCCAGTTTTAACTTTAGAGGGTGATATAATCCCTCAAAATCTAATTTCTCTAAATGAAAAGAAAACATAGTTGTATTTAAAAAAATTTTTTAAACAAAATAGTTGCACGTTGAGACAATATTATTATCATTATTATTATTATTATTATTATTATTATTATTATTATTATTTTTGTTTGTTTGGAGACAGTCTCACTTCGTTGCCCTAAGTACAGTACCGTGGCGTCACAGCTCACAGCAACCTCCAACTCTTGGGCTCAAGGCGCCCTCTTGCCTTAGCCTCCCAAGTAGCTGGGACTACAGGCACCCACCACAACACCCAGCTATTTTTTTTCTTTTTTTTTAGGAACAGGGTCTCACACTTGCTCAGGCTGGTCTGGAACTCCTGAGCTCCAGGGAGGCCTCGGCCTCCGAGAGTGCCAGGATTACAAACATGAAGACAATATTCTTTTCTTTAAAATTAAAATGAAGGCTGGATGTGGTGGCTCACACCTGTTTGAGCCCAAGAGTTTGCCGTTGCTGTAAGCTGTGATGCCATGGCACTCTATCCAAGGAGCCAGAGTTAGAATCTATCTCAAAAAAGAAAAAAAATTAAAATTAAGATAATAAAAGGGAGGCCTTATGTAGTAAAAATGGGCATGTGGGCTGAGACCCTTATATGGGAAAGATCATGGGCGAAATTGAGGTTCCACGGAAGTTGGCGAGTTAGGGGAGGTAGTCAGAAATTAACCATCTCCTACCCCAAAGGCCAGAATGTGCTAAACCTGAAGGAATTGGTATAGAGGGGTTTCAGAGAGAGCTGTTGGTACACTGTAAGTCCCAGCCCCCATGGAGGAAAAGTGCGGCAGATTGCCTCAACTCAAGCTGCTCGGAAAGACATCAGGGGCACCACGTGGAGAGTTGTTGTATGTCCCACGTGGTGGGGGACCCAGGAACTTAAGAAATCTAAAGTGGCTCTGCTGGCAGCTGAGCGGACAGGAGGTGGCTGTGCAGGAGGCCCGCACCCCAGAATGCTGGGGCAAGGGGCTTGAATGCTTCCTGTGGATCAAAGGGGGCCACATCTGTGCTGAAGCCATTGCCTGCCCCTGTAGGTCTTGGCCCAGAGGACAAGGATTCCCATGGCCATCAGTGAATCCCAGATAAGCCAGAAGAAAGTCGTCGGCCCCCATGAGCGAGCTGCCAACGGGAGAGGCCCACCTGCATGGTGGCTGGAGGGTGATCGCCCAGGGACCCACACAAACCTCCGCCAGGACCAGGGAGCCAGGAGGCAACTCAGCTCGTTCCTCTCTTCTCCCTCTGCCCCTCTTTGAAACCACCAACCTACAGGTGTCAGAAACCACGGCAAGCTGGAGGGGCCAGGAGAGCTGTAGTGTGTTGCTTGGGGAAAGAGAGAAGGACCGATTTCCCAGCCCCTCCTCGTCAGTTGCAGGCTGCCCACCTGCCACTGCCCCCTATGGTGGAGGACAGTCGACTCTTCACATCAAATAATGCAGGGGGCTGGAAATGCCCATTTCTATCTTGACACAGTCCGTACTACTTTCCGACTGAAAAGTTATAGGACTGAGTTTTTATCTGGGGACAGGGAAAAACCAACGTGACTGAATAAATTTAAAGGAATAGTGACAGATGAAATCAAATGACTTCATGGCAACACCCCATGAATCATGTCTGTTCAATGCACACATTAGAAATGTTCAGAAAACAGAAACGAAGCTTTGAAAAACTTGACACCTGCTGGATTACCACTATTATTACTTTCTAAAAATGTTATTTTTTTTTCAAGTGATAAAAGTGGGTTCATTGTAGAGAGTTTAGAAAATACATTAAATAATAAAAGAAAAACTTCAAAACACAATTTTACCACTATTTCTTTCTGAAAGTACATGCATAGAATGAGTCCTTCCTCCATGGGGGATAGATGGGTATTTGAATAGTCCAAGTATTATCTTTAATGGCACAATTGTGGGGTTCTCCCCTCGTTAGTGCTTATGGGTGGGAGCAGAGAGCTATGATTCCGTGTCCCTAGCTCCCAATCCACACCCCCTCGTCCACTCCTTTCCACTTTTCTGGAATCTGCCCATTAATCTGCCCATCTCAGAGCTGCCGTGTTCTTCCTGATTTCATGCAGCCACTTTCTTTGCCGTTTTCACTGATCTGAAGATGGAACACCAGCTCGAGGCAGGCTGATCAGAGGCCTTCCCTGTGAGTTTGGAAATAGAACAAAAGATGTTAGTTTATATTCTTTCTTTCCGGCAATTATAGATAACAACCTTTTCCTCTTGTTGGAACTGGGGAAAAGAAGGGTATAAGAAGAGACGAACAATGAAACTAACCCCCACGGCATAGATGAAAGTGGGAGAAGACCCCACAGGTGTTTAAGTTGCTGGTTCCAATTCTTCCCCCTGGTTTGCTTGCATTTCTCTCTTCAGTTTCTATAGGACATGCCCGTATCCTAAAAACAAAGTTCCTCTTTTGCTAGAGCTTGTCACTGCTTAACTTCTGTAATTTGAACCAACTTCACTACTTAGTATCTTTACATTTTCTAATTTTCCTTTTTAAAAACATATTTACTTGCTTAACCTAGATTTTTTCCAAAGACGCAGTGCTATCCTTATCATGATGAAGGCTCTGAGTCCACTCCAACAGGACGCAGGCAGAAAAAGCACAATGGGTATTTCCTCTTTTCATTCTGTTCTCCTGTGTATGTTTAAAATACAACAACAATGTTAAAGAAGTAAGAAAAATCACAAGACAACAGCTGTGTTTGTGCTTACGTATGTGTGTGTGTTGTGTGTGTGTGAGATACACTCACTCCTGCTCTTTCCCTTGCTGTGTGGTTAAGTCCTCACTCACTTCTTACACGTCCACTGGTCTGTAGACTTTTTGGAACAAGCTGATGAAACCATTTCCTCCCTCTGCTACATTTTGTTGTCCACTTACAGAGAAAAGGAAAGACACGCAAGAGGTCTCACCCAGCCCCAGGGGCTCTACTGTGTTGGCTTTGTCTGATAGATACCCTTTCCTCTTTAAAGTTTTACTTAAAGTAAGTGTAGTGGATCACTCCTTGGGATGCCTGCCTATCCCCACTCTTTATCCGAGTTACTCATTACCAGCATCTCAAGAGGATGAGAAAGGCCAGGTTTTCATGTTTCCACCACAAGACTCTCCTCTGCCAACAGCCACAGCGCTTATGATACCAGGATGGACGTTTGACCCAACAGAGTCCATCAGATTCTCTCTTTCTGGAGACCACACAGTTGGTTTGGAGTCACTGGAATTGAGACATCACCTAGACCAGCGGTTCTCAACCTGTGGGTCGCGACCCCTTTATAACAATGAAAATACATTGCAGCCTTAGGAAGGTTGAGAACCACTGACCTAGACTCAGTGCTGGGAGGGACCATTTTTGCCATGTGTGTCAAGGAAATCCAGTTTATAGATAAAGATGAGCAAAGTAAATGAGCCAAGAAAAGTTAAAAATGAAGGACTCTGGACTCCACAGAGGGAGACTCGTAGCCTTGTAACCCCAGCATGTTTGTTCTGTAGGACTGCCGTCACAAAGCCACGGGGTGGCTCAAGGTTCTGGAGGCTGGAAACCGAGATCAAGGTGTCAACGTGGGTGACTTTTCCTGGGGCTTTGCTCTCGGGTGGCTGTCTGGACATGCTCGGGGCTCACGTGGCCTTCCCTTGGTGCACATCTCTCTCCTGATCTCCTCTTCTTATAATTCTGGTTATACTGGAAGAGGGCTCCCCGCGTTGCCTCACTGTAGCTTCATCACCTCTTCAGAGGGTCTGTCTCCAAATACTGTCTCATTCTGAGATAGTGGGGGTTAGAACTTCAGCATATGAATTTGGGGGTGAGGGCATAACTCAGCCCATAACAGTCATTCCATTTCCTGA
Source organism: Perodicticus potto (assembly GCA_963574655.1). Taxonomy (NCBI): domain Eukaryota; kingdom Metazoa; phylum Chordata; class Mammalia; order Primates; family Lorisidae; genus Perodicticus; species Perodicticus potto. Next base: position 50,848 of record CAUYRH010072177.1, read on the forward strand.
TTATAGCATCTCATGAGGCCTGGTTATAACTCTCATCCTTGGGGTATGACAAAAAATTCTAATTTTGACTTATGATAACTTGAGTGTATCTGTTTTTTCCAATCAAACAAGTCCTCACAAAGATAATCACTGGTCTAGCAAAACAGTTTTATGATTTTTTTCAGAATGTGAGAACCAGAAATGTTAATACTCCCTTTATGGGTACAGGTAAAACTTAGTAAATGTAGAATGTAAATGTCTGTACATAATAACTAAGAAAATGCCATGAATGCTATGTCACCCAGTTCGATGAAAATATTTCATATTGTATATAAAATCAGCACATTATACCCCATGATTACATTTATGTACACAATCATGATATAATAAAACTAAATAAGTAAATAAAAATGTATAGGAATTAAAAAAAACTCCCTTTATACATGAATTTTAAATAGTAACAATTTCTAGTTATCTCTCTAAGTTTTCTTTTTCTTTTCTTTTCTTTTCTTTTTTTTTTTTTTGAGGCAGAGTCTCACTTTGTCACCCTTGGTAGAGTGCCATGGCATCATAGCTCACAGCAACTTCAGACTCTTGGGCTCAAGTGATCCTTTTGCCTCCGCCTCCCAAGTAACTGAGACTACAGGTGCTCAACACAATGCCTGGCTCTTTTTAGAGATGAGGTCCCACTCTTGCTTAGGCTGGTCTCAAACTCCTGAGCTCAGGCAATCCACCCGCCTCAGCCTCCCAAAGTGCTAGGATTAAAGGCATGAGCCACCTCACTCAGCTCTAAGTTTTCATTTTAAACTGAATCCAAACTCCTCTTCTTCTAATTAAAATCCATATTCAGGATTTCATGTAACATGCCAAATCCAAAGTGCTATCATTAACATTCCTGCTATCATGAAGGCGGTCCTCACAGGCATTTGGGAATCACCATATGGTTTCCGCTTTCTGAATTTTACAATGTTAGATGTAAACATCTAGTAGGTATCTGGATAGACACTTGACTTTCTCAAGAGAAAACAGAAAGTAATATTTGGACAGAGGAAATCGACAGATTCAGCAGACAGAAAATCAGTAAGGATATAGTTGACCTCAACACCATCATCAATCAGTTGGCTATCATGGGCATCTACTGAATACTTCACTCAACAACAGCAAATACACAGTCTTCTCAAGCTCACATATAACAGTCACCAAGACAGACAACATTCTGGGCCATCAAATGCACTTTAATAAATTTTAAACAATAAAAATCCTACAGTGTCTCCTCTCAGACAACAGTTCACAGAAAGGTAGCAGGGAAAACCCTAAAACACTTGGAAAATAAACAACACATTTACGGGCTGAAGAAATAATTTCAAAAGAAATTTTAAATTTATTTTAATTAAAATAAGATAAAAGCACAACCTATCAAAATTTGTGTGATGCAGCAAAAGTGGTACTTAGAGGAAAGTTTATAGCATTAAATATATAGATAAGAGAAGAGGAAGTGGAAAGATCTAAAATTAATTATCTAGGCTTCCATGGTAGGAAGCTAAAAAAAAAGAAGAACAAATCAAGTCGAAAGTAACCAGAAAAAAAGATATAATAAAAATTAGGGCAGAAACAAAATTAATGGAAACAGGGAATCAGTGGAGAAATCAACGAAACCAAAAGCTAGTCCTTTAAAAATGTCAATAAAATTGATAAGCAGGTTAGCTAAAAGGAGAGAGGATATTAGTTACTATTATCAGGAATGGAAGAGAGAAGTCACTTCAAGTCTCTTAGATATGAGGCTAATCAAGGAATACTATATACTTTCAGATTTGATAATTTAGACAAATAGAGCAATTCCTTGAAAACCATGATCTGCCAAAGCTCATACAAGAGGAAATAAACCATCAAATAGATGTGTATGTATTTTAAAAATTTAAAACATAATTAATAGGGTGGCACCTGGGGCTCAAGGAGTAGGGTGCTGACTCTATATACCAGGGGTGGTGGGTTCAAGCCCGGCCCCAGCCAAAACTGCAAAGAAATAATAGTAATAATTAATAACCTTCCAAAACAGAAAGCACAAGGTGGGTTCACTGATGAATTCTACGAAACACTAAGAAAGATTACATCAATTCTGTACCATCTTGGGAAGAGAACACTTCCTAAATCATTCCATGAATCAACATTACACTAATACCAAAACCAGACAAAGTTAAAACATGAAAGAGTATCTCTCATAGACATATATGCAATCATCCTCAACAAAATATTAGCAAATAGGCTTGACGCCTGTGGCTCAACAGGCTAAAGCGCTAGCCACGTACACCTGAGCTGGCGGGTTCGAATCCAGCCTGGGGCTGCCAATCAACAATGACAGCTGCAACCAAAAATGGCCAGGCATTGTGGCGGGCACCTGTAGTCCCAGTTACTTGGGAGGCAGAGGCAGGAGACTTGCTTGAGCCCAGGCATTGGAGGTTGCTGTGAGCTGTGATGCCACGGCACTCTATCCAGGGTGACAGCTTGAGGCTCTGTCTCAAAAAAAAAAAAAAAATATATTAGCAAATAAATCCAACAATGTCTAAAAGGAATTATGCACCACAACCAAATGGGATTTAATCCAGGCACACCTAGTTGGCTCAACATTTAAAAATCAATTAATGTAAATCATCACATCAACAAGCTAAAGAAAAAAAATCACACGATAATATCAAGAGACGCAGAAAAATCTTTCTGCAAAATCCAACACCCACTCATAATAAAAAACCTTCAATAAATTACATGCAACATGGTGACTAATTCATAACATATGGTAACTCTGAAAATTAACTGTTCTTACCATAAAAAGTACATGAGGTAAAGTTATTTAGTTCAATTTAGTCATTTCACAATGTATGCATGTTTCAAAACAACATATTGTACAAGGGAAATATATACAACTTTTATTTGTCGATTTAAATAAATAACAAATCAGTAAATCAGGAATAGAGAGGAAACTTTCTCAACTAGAAAAAGAATTTCTACAAAAAATACCCTTCAGCTAACAACACACTTAATGGTGAGAAGCCCAATCTTTATCACTAAGGTCAGGATTAAGGCAAAGATGTCCCCACTCAGCATTGATTTTCAACATCATACTGGAAGTTCTAGCTAATGCAAGAAGACAAGAATGGGAAATAAAAAGCATACTAATTGGGAAGAAAGAAGTAAAATTGCCTTAACAGATGACACAATCATCTACGTAGAATACACATATTTGAAAGCATTGACAAAAAAACAAACACAAAACCCCCAACATCTCTTGGAACAAAAAAGCAATGATAGCAAGTTGCAGGATACAAAGTTCATATACAAAACTCAAATTGCATTCTCATATGCAGCAATAAACAGGTAGAATTTGAAACTTAAAAGACAGGACCATTTATAGTAGCACACCTCCAAAAATAAAATACTTAGGTATAAATCTAACAAAATATGAACAAGATCTATTTTGAGGGAAGCTACAGAACTCTGATAAAATAAAAAACTAAATAAATGGAGAGATATCCCTAGGAAGACTCAAGAGTGTCACAATGTCAGTTCTTCCCAACTGGATCTATAGATTCAATGCAATCCCAATCAAAATTTCAGCAAGTTATTTTATAGATTGACAAAATGATTCTAAAGTTTATATGGAGAGTCAAAGGCCTAGAATAGCCAACACATCAGCAAAGGAGAAAAAAGTTGGAGGATTGATATTAACCAACTTTAAGACTTACTATAAAGCCAGAGGAATCAAGACTTGTGGTAGCGGCAAACAAATAAATAAATAGACCAATGGAACAGAATGGAGCCCAGAAATCAACTCATGTAGTCAACTTCTCTTTGACAGAGAAGCAATAGCAAAACTACGGGGAAAGACTTTTAAACAAATGTTGGATCAACTGGACATCCACATGCAAAAAAAAAAAAAGAAAGAAAAAGAAAGAAAATAAATACAGACCCAGACCTTACACCTTCCACAAAAATTAACTCAAAATGGATTACAGACCTAAGTGTAAAATACAACTCTGTAAAACTGCTAGAAGATAATAGTAGATAATTTTCTCCTAGGAGAAAACTCTAGATAACCTTGGCTTTGTCTTTTTAGCTATAATCCTCGGGTAAGATGAACCCGAGTAAAATTAAAAGTTTCTTCTCTGTGAATTCTTATAGAATTCACACAACCACTGAGTACATGACTGACTAAAACCCACTAAAAAACCAAAATAAGATTTCATCATTCAATTGTCAAATTGGCAAGGATTTTTTCCCTAAAATTCTTAGTGTTGCCAGATGTGGGATGCAGAAACTTTCATACACTGATAGTATATGAATTGGCTCATCTTGGGTCATATTTAACTTACTTTTAAAATGTGCAAAACCAAGAATTTGGGGGGCAGAGCAATAACTCTGTGTCATTCTATGAGATTCATTAATGGCAACAAACGCGGTGCTCTGGCGGGGGCTGCTGCTAGTGGGGAGCCTGTAGGGGGGCGGCTGCTTATGGGAAATCTCTATATCTTGCCTTTGTTTTAGCTATGAATCTAAAACTGCTCTTAAAAAGTCTATTAATAAAAAAGTAAGGATAGGGAAGCGGTAGGTTACTGATGGAGCAGACGGACAACACGTTGACCCTGAGAGTCATCTGGCAGCCCCCTCAGGTCCCCCGGGTCACCATGGACCTCCTTCCCCTGCACCTGCAGAGGCTTCTTGGTTTTTGAGGGCACTGCTATCTCCTGAGGGCAGGTGGAGGTTTGGCCAGGTCGGTTTCAAGGTTCCAAGGTAGTGACTGCCTGGCTTTACCCCAGGGGTGGGTCTTAGAAGCAGAACCTTGACTAGGAATCATTGAAAACCTTACAGGGGAGAAGAGAAAGGAACTGCAGTTCTGAAAAGCACAGCAGGCTGGTTGAGCCGCACCTGGAGCACCAGCAAACCAGGTGCAGAGAAAAAGGACAGACAGAGGAATTTTAAAGAAGGAATTTCGTATTTCCCAAGGGAACACAAAAGCCATGGAGGTGATTATCGTGACAAAACCATAATTCCTTAGCCCTTTGTATTGCTTCCTAGCGCTGCTCTAGCAACAGAGACACAGCAGGATGGCTGAGAACAGCAGTTTGTTCTGTCTCAGCTCTGGAGGCCCGAAGTCCATCGTAGAGGTGCAGCAGGCCCCGGCGGCTCTGAAGCCCAGGGGGAGACGCCTTCCTTTCTCCCGGCACCTGCGCTTTGCTGGCAATCCCAGCATGGCCTTGCTGCAGCCGCAGCCTTCAGTCTCTGCCCCTGTGTCTCGCGGCATTCTCTCCTGTGTCCGAGCGTCTCTGTGTCTCTTCTCTTCTCTCTTTTCTTTACTTCCACAGATTGAAGGGGTACCAGCTGAATTCCATTACATATTTATGTTAGTGGTCAAGTCCGGGCTTTCCTACCCATCACCCAAATAGTGTGCATTGTTACAATTGTGTAACTTTTCATTCTCCACCCCCAACTCTCCTGCCTTTGAGTCCAAGGTCCTTTACAGCTCTCCGTGCCACCATGCATACGCACAGGGCAGCTGCCACTTCTACCCGAGAACGTGCAGTATTTCCTTCCCCATTCCTGAGTTACTTCACTTAGGAGGATGGTCTTCCGTTCCATCCAGGTTGATGCAAAAGACATTGTTTCATTCATTTGTATGGCTGAGTAGTACTCCTTGATATATCTACACACACACACATGTATCAGAGTTTCTTGTTTCATTCATTAGTAGATGCTCCTCTTCTAATAAGGACATCAGTCATATAGGATCAGGGGCCCACCCTGTTTCATATGACCTCATCCTAATTTAACTAATGATGAGATGATTCTACTTTCAAATGAGGTCATTTTCTCAAGTGCCAGGGGTCAGGACTTCAACTTATGTTTGGGGGGGGGGGACACAATTCAACTCCTAACACCCTTCTGAAGTTTTTATTGACTTTTGTCTGCTTTTTCTTTGGAATTACATATGTGGGAGGCAGTAGTGCCGGCCAGTGTCCAGGGCTCAGGGCTCCTTGAGGTCCAGAACCACCCTGGAGCTTCACAGACCCATAGCACAATGGCGGTCAAGGGCCCTGATATCTTTGACACACCGTTCCTTCCTCTTCCTCACAAACTGACTGAGGACCACCCTCCACTCCTCCTTCCTCTGAGGAAAGGGGCAGCTGTCTGCTCAGAGCCCTCCCGTATCTTACAGGGGTCAGCTCTCTCAGCTCTTCCTTCCAAAGGTTCCAAGCTCCTTTTCTTATCCATGGATTCTAAGACAGAATCCCCAAGTACAAAACAGGTGTTCTTCTACTCGTGTAAATGTGTTTTACACATTCATATTTGAAACATTTTAATTGAGTAATAAGGACAGAAACATTACTTTGGTTTTAATTAATACACAACTGTCAGGGCTCAGTGCCTGTGGCTCAAGCGGCTAAGGCACCAGCCACGTACACCTAGCTGGCGGGTTCGAATCCAGCCCAGTCCCGCCAAACAGCAATGACGGCTGCAACCAAAAAATGGCCAGGCGTTGTGGCAGGCGCCTGTAGTCCCAGCTACTTGGGAGGCAGAGGCAGGAGACTCGCTTGAGCCCAGGAGTTGGAGGTTGCTGTGAGCTGTGATGCCACGGCAGTCTATCCAGGGTGACAGCTGAGGCTCTGTTTCAAAAAAAAAAGGGGGGGGCGGCACCTGTGGCTCAAAGGAGTAAGGTGACTGCCTCATATGCCGGAGGAGGTGGGTTCAAACCCAGCCCCAGCCAAAAACAGCAAAAAATAAAATTAAATTAGATGTTAAAAAAAAAAACCACACAACTATGAGATTTAGATCCATCACAAGGTTTATCACAGGCTTAAACCTCAGGACCCCTCATTTGCAGAAGTCCCTCCAAGGCCTGGGAAGACCCCTAGCACTGTGTTCACATGTGCAAGTGTTTTTGTAAAATTTACAGGGGTAGAACTTAACTGTGATTTGTTAAGGCCACTGCCATTCTTGTGCCTTCTCTCCACCCACCTCTCTTCCTTGATGTCAGGTGGCCTTTGACTGGTGGGACTTTTACTTTAGGCTTAATGGGATATATTGATGTTCTCAGGCACTTCTACGTATAGCTAAATTACTGCTAATAATTCTAGGTATGAATAAACTCTCTTGCCACTGTGCCCACTAACAAAAGGCTGTGATACAGTGGCTGTGTCCAGAGGCTGCACTGTAGTTAGAACCTGACAACAGGTGTGTGGGCAGAAGAGGGGAAATGGGACACGGAGCTGGAAGCCCTTCTGTGGGACCATTCCACAGAAACATAAAATCCTAAGTGGAGTATCAGCCTCCCTTAACGCCTAAGCAAAATGGCTTCTGTCCTGGAAGGAAGTTACTTAACAAAGTGTAGGCAGTCTTATGGGCTTCTCTCCTGCGAGGGATTTACTTAATAACACAGTGTAGGCAGTTGTACATTTTGCTTCTTTCTGAGATGCAGATGGTGTGAAAATCACTCAGAAATTGTGGGACACAAACCTCCAGCAGAGACAGACATGTGCTCCCGATCACAAAAGGACCGATTCCAGTCCGCTGTGTGAAAGGACAGAATTCACTTCAGTTATCTCCATAAAAGATGATATTATAGAATCATTGTCATACGATCAAATGTGTGCAGCCAATAAATGTAGTAAAGAATCTATAGAAATGCTCTGGCAATGAATACCAATGAAGCTTGAAAATTGCATTTAGAGCTTTTATCAGCTCTTTTACACTGATAAGTTATTTACTGTATCATTTGAAATAAATAATTACTGTATATCTAATGTTTGCTGGGAGACAGTTCTGCACATCTTGTGACCAGAGGCACTAAAACTTTGTTCCAGCCCCTATTTTTAAGAATGTTTGCATAGGAGGGAGAGGGTTTGGTAGGCTCTCACCTAATGGGCACAGTGGAGGGGAATGGGGCACCCTTCCCCGGTGAAGGGCTCAACTCGACTTGGGCTTTACCTAACAAATGAAAACAATGTAATCTAAGGGTATGTACCCTCATATTAATCTGAACATTTTTTAAAAGCTCACGCAGTTTAGAAGATAGAGATGTGCCTCCTTCCATGGTGAAGGAAGGAGCTGTTTGCTGACCAGTATAACAAAAATAATGTTGGGCAAGCTAGATAGCAATCCCTTTAAAAATTGGGGTTTCCTAAGCTCGAGGTTCCTCAGCTGTGATGCTGACCCCTGTGTGTGGCATCCACCTGGGTGCAGCCCCCATCCCCCCACGGGACTTGGGAACGAGGGAAACTGAGGCAAACATGAGGCTCGTGTCACTGGCTGCAGTGTGAGCAATAATCAAATGAAATAATAAAATGATCCTGGCAAGAACAGATTGAGGCCTGCTTGCTTCTCTGTCTCCCTGCATCTCGGACCCAGGGGTCTTGTGTCTTCTGGCAACAACCCTGCCACCTTAGGAGGTCACCTTTCTAGCTTGAGAGGACAGCCAAGTCTCAGACCTTTCACAGTTCTTGACACATTCTCATTTGTATTTTGAAGTTTCTTTAATTAAAGAGGAACCACAAAATTATAAAAGCTTCAAAACCCCACAAAACCTGAATCCACTCTGAGTTTATAAAAGATCCTTTTTTATATCTGTCTTCATACCACCAGAGTTTACTCTTATTTCCAGTATTAGAAAATATATTGAATTCCGTATTCTTCTCTAGCCACTCCCCATCTGTTTCCCCCCTCCAAGCTAGTACACGGTACAGTTTTAACTTAGTGACATTTGTGCATATGATCAGTGGCCACCAATTGCTAAAGCAACGATATTTGTGAGTTATATTCTTTAGAAAAGAGTAGGGCTGATTCAATCCTATCTCTATAATGCCATTATATTTGTAAGGATGTATTTCTGTATTTGTCCAAATAATGAAGACAAATGCCTGACCAAGAAGGGAATTTATTATCTTGCATGGTAAGATGCCTGTAGATAGGGGTCTTCATAGGCGGTGAATTCGGAGACCTCATCACCACATCAAACTCCCATGTGTTTTCGTCTTTCTATTCTGTCAACTGCAACATACCAGCCAGCTATCCTCCAGGCTGTAAAACAAGAACTGCAGCTACAACCATTACACTGCACACACAAAGGTTCCCAGACAAGAAAAAAAGAGGGACCGTCCTTCCCTTAGGTCTTTTTTTTTTTTTTTTTTTTTTTTTTTTTGAGACAGAGTCTCTCTTATTTAACCCGGGGTAGAGTGCTGTGGCATCACAACTCACAGCAACCTCAAACTCTTGGGCTTAAGCGATTCTCTTGCCTCAGTCTCCCAAGTAGCTGGGACTACAGGCACCTGCCACAACACCCAGCTGTTTTTCTCTTTTTTTTTGGTAGTTGTTTAGCTGTTGTTTTAGGTGGCCTGGGCTGGGTGTGAACCCGCCACCTTAGGTGTACATGGCTGGCACCATAACCACTGTGCTACAGGGAATGAGCCCCTTAGGTCTTTTTTTAAGAGCTCACAACGTTTTATCAGAAGGGACTCTGTCTCTGGCTGGAGCGTGATCATATGCCATTTCCTAAACCATCGACTGATAGATTCTGAAAGGTTGATTTAGAAAATGAACATTCAACCACTAGTCCTGCTACTTTAGCAAGCTTTACCTGAAGCACATATTTCACAGAGCAGTGTGGGTCTCTGACAAAAATCAGATTTCTGTTAGCGTAGGGGAGACTGAGGGGGTGGTTGTGCAGGGAGCCATTGCGATAGTCGCTCACTAGCATTCTGATGTGCTTTCCTAAGAGAGATCAAAGGGGCGAAGGTATAATTAGAGGTCTAGGAATGGCGCACAGGACTGTAGGTCTCCAGGGGAACGCGTAATGAGAATGGCTAAACTGCATCCTGGCAGGAGCCGGATTGAGACCCACTTGCTTCCTTGTGTCTCTGGCCTCCACCTCACATGTGTTACTCAATCCAGTTCCATCTTGCCCCTACCCTCATAACGGATGCTTTAAATACAGGCAGTTCTTTTTGCTTGGCTCTCACATAAGCAGAAAATTCATTTATCACAGGTTAGTTAAATAGCACCAGTTCTTCCACATTATAGATTTCAGTGACAGTGGTGTATTAACTATGAGTAACTTTAGAAAGTACAAACATCACAGCTCCCTCTTTAGTTTAGAAATCACTACATAAATAAATAATGTGTCCATGACAGTGACCAGTCACATCTGTTTTAGCCTGTGGGAATAGATAGGTTGAGACTCTGCGAGTCCTTCAAAAGCCAGGTGAAGCCCACAGTGGGGGCCACCCCTGTGCTCCCAATTGAGAACAAAGGAGTCTGAAGATGCCCAGGCAGGGGACTGTCCACCTGACTATCCCTGTGTGGGAGATCAGCAGTGCAGGCAGCTGAGACCAGCAATTAGTAACAGAGACTAGAGTAGACAGATATCTGCCTGGGGAGATAAGACTTGCTCTCCCCACCCCCATCCTGCTTGTACCCATACCTGGCCACTTCACATATTCCATTAACCTATCTCCCTGTCTACCCTTTACCTAATCTTCCTGGGGCTCTAATCTCCCCTCTCTCATTTTTGTCCTTGACTGCTAACTACTGACTGCTGTACATTCTTGCACGTACACTCTGTTACAGTACCCAATAAAAAGATTGCTGAGAAGCAGGACAGGTTGCTGCATTTCTTCAGGCTGCTACTTGGCACGTGACACAACATATGCCCTTCCAGACTTCTAGGCTATATGCTACACTTTGGTGTAAAGTCTCATGATTTCTCCAGCGCCGTCTCCCTTGCTGACCACTGTCCCAGGTTGGGGTCCATGAGAACCCCAACAGTAGATATTCTGAAGGACAGAATGGACTTCCACCAAAATGCCACACACCCCCTAACAGAGTGTGTTTGTGATTTGTGTAACTGAAGCTTTCTGAGTAGAGCAGGGCAACCCTCCCAACTAGTTTGAAAATGGCTTAACAGAGTAAAGAAGATGGCTGGATATATTTATTGCATTCAGGAGAGTGGACTAGGGTGAGGCCTGCATGCAGGCAGGGCTTGTGTGATGTGAATCTCTCACCGAAGGAGGGAGCATACGGGCTTTCTTAACAGCTTACGCAAGGTAGGGCAGAGGAGAAGAGGAAGAGGTTAGGCTTCAGCGATGTCAATTCTTCATTACAGCGCCACTTGTTTCAAAGTCTGCTGGTGAGTGGTCACTGTGTATGTCATTTCGTTCACACACGGACAGCAGAGTATGTAGTAGTGTTACTTTGTCTCTCAGTACTGAACCCAACATGACCTTTTTCAGAAATGGTCCAGGGAAAGAACTTCTCCAACTAAAAGTGAAGCAAAGGAACAAAAAGGGATAATGCTGGGAGTGAAATCTGAGTCTACGGTAAGTGGAGTTAAAGAAGAAACAGCTGACGGTGGGACAGGTGTCACTGCCACTTTCCTGTATGAGAGAGTCTTCCTGGCTGTGTGCGTCCAGAGGAACGTCATGACAGCAGGCTTATCATCTTCATAAAGGTGAAAGTGGCTGTGATAGAAGAGATGAAGGTGGCCATGAAGAAGTAACATAAGGGGAACAAAACCTGATATTAAAGGAACTCTCAGAAACATTACATGACATTGAAAGTACAAAGAATAAGATGGCAGACACCGATCCAAACTTGGAGGATGATGATTCACCAAGACGTAAAAAAGATGCTCACACCTTATAGCAAGAAGGCAAGTGTGGCTGGGTGGCTGTACTCAGTGGTTAGAGCACCAGCCCTCTGGCAGGTTTGAATCTGGCCTGGGCCTGTTTAACAACAACAAAAAAAGGCAAGTGGTGTTCAAACTATTCTTGATAATTTTTAACAAAAAACACCCAATTTTAATTCTCAACGTTTCTGATCTTTTAAAAGAAAGTCCTAAATAAGTACTAATTTTACTATTTTTTTCATTTATATATATAGTATAACCGGTAATTGGAGTGTTTTCAATGTTTTGACACATTTTTTCAAAGTCATGAAAGGAAAATAATTTTTCCCCATATTTATTAAGATCACTTTGCACTATTTGAGCTTGCACAATCATTTTTACGGTCCTTCACTGCCATGCAAATGGATGGTGGCCTGTACTTATTTCATCCGACACTTCTGTGACATATGGCTCTTTGGATCACCCCCACCTTTGTGAAAGACGATTCTCTCCTGTTTTTCCATGACCCCACTGTTTCTGGGTTCCCATCTCCCTTCCTTCCCAGGTTTCCTCCCAGCTCCTCTTCCCTTTCCTAGCTTTTGGCTATTGGTGATCCCCATGATCTGTCCTTGACTCTTTGCTTCTCACCCTATGTGTTCTGCTGGTTCTGGCCTTTGGTAGTAGTTGAAACATCTCTGCCTTGGGTGGTGATAATGGTGTTAAGGTGAGATTCCTTCCTACCTTACCAACTGGAAGGAAGGAATTTAGGAGGGAAAGGGGCAGGCTGTGTGGTGTCCCCTTTATTTCAGAATTTGGCTTTAAGACAGAGTCGGAGGAGGCAACTAACATTGTTAATGTAGATAGCTATGAAAATTGCATTAATTTATTCATTCCACCAATATTTACTCACTTACACTATGTATGTGTATCAAGTACAGTTCTAGATGCTGGGGTACTATGGACTGACACAGACAGTATAAAGTACAATTGATATCTTGAGAGAGACAGGGACAACATTCACATAACTTTTTCTTTTTTTTTTTCTTGAGACAAAGTCTCCTTTTTTTGCCCTGCCTAGACACAGTACGTCATCATAGCTCACTGAAACCTCAAATTCATAGCTCACTGAATTACTCAAATGGGTTCGAGTAATCCTCCTGCCTCAGCCTCCTGGTAGCTGGGACCACAGGTAAGTGCCACCAAGCCTGGATATTTTCTTTTTCTTTCTTTCTGGATATTTTTTTTTTTGGTAGAGATGAGGGTTTAGCTGTTTTACTCAGTCTGGTCTTGAACTCTTGGACTTAAGGAACCTTCCTGCCTTAGCCTCCCCAAAATGTTAGGATTATAGGCATGTGTCATTGCACTTGGCCCACATAACTGTTACTATAATATATTGTAACATTCATTCTACAGTTGACCCTTGAACAGTATGAGGGGTCAGGGGGTCCAACGCCCCATACAGTGTAAAATCCACGTGGAATTTTTGACTCCCCCACAACTTAAGTACTACTGGCCAACTGCTGACCAGAAGCCTCACCTGTAACATAAACAGTTGATTAACACATATTTTGTATATGTATTATGTACTGCTTATTTTTATAATAAAGAAAGCTGGAGAAAAGAAAACGTTATTAAGAAAATCATAAGGAAAAGAAAATACATTTATTTTTCATTAAGTGAAAGTGGATCCTCATAAAAGCCTTCGTTGAAGTTGTCTTCACCTTGAGTAGGCTGAGGATGGGGAAGAGGAAAAATATCCTCATATAAGTGGACACTTGCCATACAAACCTGTGTTTTTCTAGAGTCAACTGTATTTTACTATTAGCCATTGTTAATCTCTTACCGTGACGATTTCCAAATGAAACTTTACCATGAGTATGTTTGTGTAGGTGAAACAGTGTATACAGGGTTCTGCACCATCCGAGATTTCATGCATCCACTGGGCGTCTTGGAACTTATTCCCCAGAGATAAGGAGACTGCTGTAATTCATTTAACAGTAAATGTCCATTTTAATTACCTTCCAGAGAGGTATTACCCAACCTCTATCTTTAGCCCTTAATTATTCTAGTGGGGGAAAATTACAGATACACCTTATGGGGAAGATATTTTATTTGGGGACAAGAGGTGCTCCAGCTCTGTAAGCCATGCTCCATGCCTCTGCCTCTAAGGACAGGCAGTGCTGTATGTCAGAATGGATTGAATTAAAAATCTGAAGATTACTTTTGCAGAGATGTCTCCATTTGTAAAATCACAATTTTCCTGTAAGTTGTGCATAAATCAGTTTGTTTAATTTACACAGTATGTTATGATTTACAACAGACTACACAAATTGTTCATTCCCATAAACAGAAGAGAAATTCACAGTTAGGAAATGTTTCCTGACTGGTAAGTGATGGAGCTGTGTTTAAAATAATAGAGATGGATTGTGTTTTCCATATTCTAGTAACTACACACTGAAAAGATTCCTACTGTGATTTCTTTTACAAAGCTAAAAATTCTCTCATAAATGCAGACTTCTTCCAGTTTACCCTGTGGGCAATGCTAGCCTTTCACAAACCAGGTTTGTTGTCTAACATACACATGTTCTATGCATTACTAAACTTAGTTCCAAATGCAATACCGCTGAAAGTCGGAGGGTAATATGATCAGTCAGCAAATGTTGCCAGCTCCTATCATATTTAGAACCCTGTGTTCTGAGGTGCTCAAGTTCATGCTGAGGAATTTGCTAAACAAATCTTTGGCAAGGAATCAGCACAGTGATTTTCTGTATCCTTAAATCCTGAGTCCATAATTCCTAAACTTTCCAGAGTTTCTTTTTTTGTTTATGTTTCAATGATTTTTTAAATTAAGTCATTTATACATAGATCATGAATACATTTATGCCTGTATGGATTTCAAAGTGTTGATTATTTATACAAATTGGAGTGCTTACATCCTACCAATTAACATAGCTTTTACCTCTTTTACTTAATCACAGTGTTAAGACATTTGTGTTCAATACTTAATAGATTTGACTTGTACCCTTGCAATATGCTCCATAGGTGTGGTCCCACTATTAACTCTCCCTGTATCAGACCACCCCCCTTTACTTCCAATCCCCCACCCCTTCCCTCCTTCATCCTGGGCTATAGTTGTGATTCATCTCTCATATGAAAGTGTGAATGATTATAAATTGGTTTCATAGTAGTACTCAGTACATTGGATATTTTTTTTTTCCATTCCTGATACTTTACTAAGGAGGATATTTTCCAGCTCCATCCATGTAAACATAAAAGAGGTAAAGTCTCCATCTTTTTTTGATGCTGCATAGTATTCCATGGTATACATATACCACAATTTATTAATCCCTTCATGGGTTGATGGGTACTTGGGCTTCTTCCAAGACTTGGCAATTATGAATTGAGTTGCAATGAACAATCTGGTGCAAATATCTTTGTTGCCAAGTGATTTTTGGTCTTTGGATATACACACCTAGTAGATGAATTGCAGGATCAACGGCAGACACCTGCTATGGCGCAGGAACGCAGCTCGGGCACCGGTGGAAGCCCCGTGCACCCCTGCTGGGCCCGAGCCCTGTTCTCTTTCCTCGTCAGCCCTGCCCCCCATTTTCCACGGAAACACACGAAATCAGTTCTTTTCAGCACCGATCGCGGTCTCACTCAGAGTTCCTAAGTTTTTGTTCCGTTTAATTTTTAAAATAAGTAAACAGCATGCTCCTCTGAGAAGCAAGCTGGGTAAAACTCCAACAGTGGTAAGAGATCGAAACCCCGTTTAGACCCCCGAGTGTTCTCCAGACTTCTTTCCCAACGGAGTTTCCATCTCTCTTCGGGCTGCCCCGTGCCCGAGCGGGGTTCCTGCGCGACGGCGGGTGTAGACAGGGGCCCAGCGCCGGCCGGCGGGCGGCGGAGGCCGGGTCGGGGTACTTTCCAGCGTCCCCCAAGTTCGTGCAGTGACTCCGGGGACTATCTTTAAAGCGTAACAGGTTTGAAGACGAGATGGCTAATAAACGTGCGTGGTGCTTGTGTTTGGGACTGTGCAGGGGAAAGAGTGGAAAGGGAGAAACCGGGAAGTTGTAAGAGCAGAACAATTAAAAGGGTGGACAGAAGGGCGAGGGAAGCGCAGGCTGGCCGGCCCCAGCGAGCAGCCAAACAGCAGGGGCGGGAGCCGCGGCCACGCAGGACGAGCGGTCCTCCGGGCGGCAGGGGGCGCCCGCCAGCCCGCCCCGCGCGGCCCCGCCCCCGCCCCGCGCCTGCGCTTCCTGCCCCTCCTCGTCCGGGATGTTGCTGCCGCTGCTGCGGAGTAGCTGCTTCCCTTCCTCGGCTCCTGGCGGCGGCGGCGGCGGCGGCGGCGGCGGGGACGGGGGCTCGGGGAACCGGCCGGCGGCGCAGCTTCAGCGCGGAGCCCACGGGCCGCCGGGGCCGCTCGAGCGGGCGGACGCCGAGCCCGGGGCCGAGGGGGCGCCGGGGCCCGGGGCGCGCGGCGGCGGGCGGCGGGCCGAGCGGGAGCCGTATGCCTGCATGGATCCGGGCGCCGCGCTGCAGAGGCGGGCCGGGGGCGGCGGCCTGAGCGCGGGCTCGCCGGCGCTGTCGAGCGGCCAGGGCCGCCGGAGGAAGCAGCCCCCCAGGCCGGCCGACTTCAAGCTGCAGGTCATCATCATCGGCTCCCGCGGCGTGGGCAAGACCAGCCTGATGGAGCGCTTCACCGACGACACCTTCTGCGAGGCCTGCAAGTCCACCGTGGGTAAGGGCGCCGCGGACCCCAGGCCGGGCCTGCAGCCTCGCGCGCTGCGCTCCCTGGCGCCGGGGCAATGCCCTTGGCCTGGTCGGCCTCGTTTCTCTGTGCGTCCAGGAGCCTTTCTCCCTCTCCCGCTGTGTGGCTCCGGGCGGTCTTGCGTTTGGGGGATGGTGTCTCCGCGGAAGCCCTTCGATCCCATCCCAAAAGCCAGAGTTTTTCGTTGAGTCTCCACGCAGCCTTGCCCTTGGGGCCTGGCGCCCTCCATCCTACCCAGGCGCAAGCCTCTGGCCACCCCCAGCCCCAGCGGAGCGGGGTCCAAGCCACCCCCTCTGTACTCTTCACATGTCTTGAGGTCACGGTGATGTATTGGGCCCGCTCAGCTCTGGTAGGCATAGCCAGTGAAGGGAAACTTTTGGCCCTTTATGTACTCACCCAAGAAAAAAGGGGGTGTGACGGGGAACCAGGCAGGCAGTACAATTACTGCCAAAAGTCCTCTTTTCTGCTACATGCCTGCCCATGCCCAGGGCAGATCCTCTATAGCGGGTGTTGATCTTGCCTTCGGAAGAGGAGGAGTATTTTCACTGTAGACTAGGACTTATTTTCTCATTTTGAACCCATTTTCGTGATGCACTGAAGCGATGAAGTTTAAACATGCCTACAGAGGATATTAAGACTAAAACTACGTTGAGTTTCTTGTTTTAGCTATAAGCGCGGGTCAGAGGAACTTCAGCTGCCTATCCTTTACCTCGAATACCCCGGTGACTGGCAACTATAGGAATAATTCCTTCGGTACCACTCACTAGGAGAAGTACAGTAGTGAAGCCAATACTCTAAGGCCCCAGGTCAAGAAGTATAATAGCTTCTACTGTATCTGAAATTGAAGCTGCAGGGGAAATTTCTTAATGAAATCATACTTAGAGGCTGTTGGGCTTGTCAGGTGGTGTAGACAATAGTTTCTATGGAAAAACCCTTAAAAGTTGTCAAAACTAAAAGTAGAAGGCAGTCACCTTCAATGACAGGGATTTCCCTAGGGCGGTCTACCAAACACTGAATGTGGAGATTTGATATACAGAATTTAAAGTATCATTCCATATCCTTACACAGATGCCATTGGTTACAATACTGATGGTATGATTTTGAGATTAACTGGTTTCATGTTGTCATGTTACTAAATAGTATTGCTATAGAATATTTACAATGTCTTATTAGAAAATTAAACCTCCAGTTTTTTTGTATTATCTGTTTTGTTTTTGAGAACTTCCCTTAATGCTCTTTTGGAATAGATCATTTTGAAACTATTTGTGCTGTTTGCAATGTTTCTTTTTAAAATATTGGCCTTGGGGATGTGATAGTAAAATTCAGTAGCATAGCTGTATATTTGTTTCAAATATCTAATCTTGGCTCATACTGACTACAGAGGGTTATTAGATCATCAAATGAAGTTTATACCATTATTTCAGTATCCGATGTAAATATGGTAGGGTTAAAAACAATTCAGAATCATCGATGTTTTACGATGCCACACTTAGATCTATAAAAAGGAGGGAGATGTGACTGTGAAGAAGAGAAATTAGTACAGGGACCATAGGTGGGTGCCTGTGATGGCTTGGGTGGAGGGGAGAGGAGTCAAATGAACAAAGATGTGCTTTGGAATGGAGAAAAGGAGAGGGGAGGAAAGATTTCCAAGCCACGCAGCAGTGGAGTGGCACCCCCATATTTGAGGACAGGTTGCTGAGGGGCCATGGGATGGATGCAGTGACACCTTGATTTCTATGCTAAGCAGGGCACACCCTATCTTGTGGGCCTCTGGAACCATAACAGTTTCCAAGTAAGCATTGGCACCATGACAGTGAAACTAATTTGGC
The DNA here is from genome assembly GCA_963574655.1 of Perodicticus potto. NCBI lineage: Eukaryota > Metazoa > Chordata > Mammalia > Primates > Lorisidae > Perodicticus > Perodicticus potto. The sequence continues at coordinate 69,071 of CAUYRH010072177.1, forward strand.
AGAGTTACCTAGAATGTTCAGGAATAAAGAAACCAGGAGACAGTGAGGACGGGGAGTTTGTCTCTCTGTCCCTAACACACATGAATACATGTGCTTACATGCGCTCCCCACACCAAGCAAGGCCGAATTTTCTTTTATCTTGCTCATTTTTGTTTCTTTCACACCTTGCCTATAATACTATAATACTGTTATACTCAATAAATGTTCCTGCCTGTGGGAAGTTTAGAGGAAGATGGCAAACCCTGGCATAAAGATGTTTAGGAACTGGAACTAGCCCCCTTCATTTTCTGCACAAAGTTGCTTTTCTCTTCCAGTTATCAGTTCATTTGCTGAACACTTCCTCTTGGGTGTTATACCTACTCAGGGGATTCAGCCATACTCAGGGTGAGGGCTGTGTCCTAAGTGGGTCAGGGCTGCCAGGCGCTGTGACACAGGTGTGCACAGATAGGGGATGGTAGCAGGGGGGGCATGTGGTCTGGAGGTAGGTGTGGGGGCTGGCTGGAGAAGGCTTCCTTATTGGAATGTTGTGAAGAAACTTCATTCCTCTAGCTCCATTAGGAAAACTCTACTTAAACATGGCGCTGGGTGTGGTGTACGATTGTGGTTGACTCACCTGAATCAGCTCATGGGATTCTTACGAGGCTGGTTTTCCTAGCTTCATCTCCATGTAGTACGGTGAGCTCAGCTCTACTTAGAAAGATTCTCTTCCAGTTTTTCCCTTACCCTGTCAGGGCATGCGGATGTTTTCTGCTCATGATTGCAGAGTTTGGAAAGGACCCTGATCCCCACAGCTTGACCCAGGGCAGAGTTCCAGAGCATGCCTGGACCCAGTGGGTCACAGAAGTGGTAGTTTCAGGTAATTCACAGGCTGGACGAGTATGTCCAGTGAGTGACTTTTAGAAGCAAATCAGTCTTACTTGGACTTTCTATAAAAGATTATAGTGAAAATCCCTTAGGGAACTGAGATGATTTCCTCTTATAAAAGAGAAAAATGTCGATTTTCTTTTTGTATCATTAATCGGATGAGAAGCTGATTGGTTAAAAGATATACAAAATTCACAAAGATATGAAAAGCTAAAAAGATTGTTTTTAATAATTGACCTCTTGAATGGTAGTTGTCTAAGTGAAGTATTATTTTCAAAGGGATTTTGTATTAATGGAATCAAATTATTTAGTCTGTTATAACTAGCATAATTTGACAGGTTCTTTAAGTACAGGAGCAGCTTTTTAAAGTTTAAGAAATCAAAGTACTTGACTGTAGGAATTTACAACTATCTAACATATCTTGGACCACTATTCTCATAGTGATGCCTACACCATAAGCATACTTATCTTCTGTGAATCTCTGGGTGTGCGCGCACATTGATACCATTCTGACTGGAAGTTGCAGAAACCATTTCCAGCTTGCAGAGCAAGAGAATTCTTGCTCTGTGTTCCTCCTGTTTAACTCCCACTAGATTTAGCATAAATAGGCAAATGAGCTTTTAAAAAGTATATTTAAGAAAACAAGTGCATAAAATTATGTATTTGTCGATCTTCGTGTTATTTTTATGTAAATGTTGCAAGCTAGCTATTGATTTTGTTTGGATTGAAATGGTTTTACCCAAAGGAAGCCCACATCCACCCTTGCTCCAACAATATTGCATTCTCCAGTGAGTAGAACTAAGAATAAGAAACCTGGGCTCTTACCTTGAGCTCTGCCTCTGACTAGTTTGTGACTTTGGATAAGTAATTTAGTTGTTTGTGTACATAAAATATAATATTCTATTGGTGAACACTTACTATATACCAGCAAAAGGCTTGCAGCAGCCCTGAAAATTATCCCCATTTTGCAGTTGAGAACACAAAGTCTCAGAGAGGTAACAACTTAGTAGGTGGTCAAGGCCGGGTTTGCAAATGAGTTTTTTGTAACTATCTTTCAGTCTGTTCCTTAGCTTACTTTGTTACTTTGCTTTATTGAATATACTGATGGTTCACACATGTAAAGGTTAGATGTGGCAAAAAGCCATTTCTAGTTTTCTTTTTTTTTTTTTTTTCTGTAGAGACAGAGTTTCACTTTATCGCCCTCGGTAGAGTGCCGTGGCATCACACAGCTCACAGCAACCTCCAGCTCTTGGGCTCAGGTGATTCTCCTGCCTCAGCCTCCCAAGTAGCTGAGACCACAGGCACATGCCACAATGGGTGGCTATTTTTTTGTTGCATTTCAACCGGGGCTGGGTTTGAACCTGCGACCCTTGGTATATGAGGCCGGCACCCTACTCACTGAGCCACAGGCGCTGCCCCCCTTTCTAGTTTCCTAATGTGGTGCTACTTACAGCCCTGCGAAGATGGTGGTATAATTGTTCTGTGGTATCAGTGAAACTGATTTTGTTTAACTATGCCCATGTCATCGCTTGGTACTTGCCTTTTGGATATTAAAATAATGCTCTAAGGATTCAAATATCTTAAACCTTTAACATATTTAGAAAATTTTTCCAAAATGGGTATATTTAAATATAGGCAAAGTGTATGTAGGGCAGTCTAGATGAGAATTCTGATTTTTCTGGGAAGTAAAATTTTCCACAAAATGCTGGAGGCCATATGATTGTCATTCTTTTATATTGCCAAGTAAGAACATTCAAAAATCTGTCTGACCAGGCATGGTGGCTCGTGCCTGTAATCCTGGCACTTTGGGAGGCCACGGCTGGTGGATAGCCTGAGCTCAGGAGTTCCAAGATCAGCTTGAGTAAAATTGAGACCCCGTCTCTACTAAAAACTGAAAAACTACCTGGGTGGTATGGCAGGCACCTGTAGTCCCAGCTACTTGGGAGACTGAGGCAAGGAGATCTCTTGAGCCCAGGAGTTTGAGGTTGTTGTGAGCTAGGATGCTGCAGCACTCCATCCAATGCACAGAGTTAGACTCTGTCTCAAAAAAAAAAAAAAATTCTACTATCACAGACTTTTTTAAAAAAGACTTAAAATGAAAAAGGAAAAAAATAGGAAAGACAAGGTAGTGTCTTCACTTTCTCAGTTGTGTAGCCGCACATTACAGTTCACAGCCGAGCCCCTGAGAGTGCGTGGTCTTAGAAGATGCAAGTGCTTCAGTGACGCTGTTCACCTTGGTTACTGGCCGTAATACCTGTGTGCTGTTTGCGGGACTCTCCTCTTTAGTCTGTGTTGAGAAGCGGATTCAGTCAGGACACCTGTTTGGTGGAGGTGGCCCCGTGCTGGGGTGAGTAGGTGAGTGTGAATCACCTGAATAAGTGCCTGTCAGAGAGTGTGCCTGGAATGTTAGGTGATTGACCCGTGGGGTGGAGTCTAGGAGTGTCTTAACCTGGGGACTGGTATGGCTGTCAGGGGAAATTGACTACTTGCACTTTATTCTGGAAACTTAGGGTGGGAATTTTTGTTAGAAATCCCAGAAAGAACATCTACTACTGAATTAAAATGCATATCTGTGTATTTTTTTTCCTGCTCTTCTGTATTTATATGCAGTGTTCCCAGCCATACTGATCTGCCCAAGTGTTTCACTTAAAAGAGAATTAGGGAAAATCGCCCAGATCCCATTCCAAAAGCCCAGACTCTGCAGCCCTCCAGTGTTGTTTCGCTCCGTCTGGAGAGAGCCTCCTGCAGACTCCCTGCCAAAATGATGTAACATGATGACTCAGGGAGCTGTGAGTGTGAGAGGAGCTGACGTTTAGTCCTTGATACCCTCTTGCGTTGCGCATTCTGTGGTTAGCTTGACTTAGTGAACTTATTACAAGCTGACTGATGTGTGCGGTGCCCCCTTTGTGGAATGAAGTAGCCGTCTTTGGGCGACAGCATGCAGATCACGTAGATTTAGTTGGCATTGGGCTGTTAGGTTGAAGAAAAATCTGTTTAAATCTGTTTGCAGCCTCGGTCTCACTGCCTGCACTCACCGAGGAAGAAAGGTTTCATTATGCTGATAGAGATCCCGATTCTTACAGATTGTCTCCTTCCCTCCAGTCTGTAGAATCTGCCAGAAACAATCTGCTAATAGATCTTGGAACTGGCTTGTGGAAAGCAGAGTAGGTTCCTTTGAGAACTGATACGTCCAAACTATGTTCTAGCCTTGGATGCCAGACACTGTTCGAAATAAACATTGGTTTGGCTTTGTACAGGAGTCACTCAGCAGATGTTTTTGAGAGTTTTTGCATTTAAGTAAGACACCACTCTGCCGGCCCCCTTGTAGGGCACAGTGCTAAGGCCTGCCTCCCTGGCATGTCCCTGTCAGGAGGGGAAGTGAGTCCCTGAGATGCCATAATGAGGGGCTGGAAAACAGCTACCATGCCCTTGTGCTTCAACGAGGAAGAAATTGATCATTCTTTTGTTGTCCTTTTATTGCACATTTTGACATTTGGAACATATTTGAAAAACCAAAACTACAGACCAAAACTTGTGCCCTTTATTGAGTGCGATTATGCTTAAAAAAAAACAAAATCCTTATCTTCTAAAGTCAGGAAGCAGGACATAAGCTTAACAGAAAACTTTTTTGCAGAGATGGCCCCCCTACCCCCACCTCCAACTCTGATAACACCACTATTTGGTTTCTGGTACTTATGTAATACCTTCATAGTTTACAAAACAAATGACCTGAAATTCCAACTTAGGCGCTCCTATGGGAGAAAGTAGCTGACAAGCAGGACTCTGCAGGCCCTCCCCGTGAGGAGTTCCTTCCCCGCTTGCCTGTGTGAGTAGAACCTTAGCACTCTTGTTGATTGGCCAAAGAATCACAGAAGAACATTCAGCCTTCTCCTGGGTCACCTCTGTCTTTCTAGATGCTCCTCAGGTGGTGGCACACGTGGAAAGAGTAGATTTTGAACGTGGACAGTCCTGGATTTAAGTTCCAGCTCTACCATAAGCTGCCAGTGTCCCTAGACAAGTGACTAACCTCAAGTTTCCTCATTCATAAAGAGGGGAAAAAAGTGAGACTAATGCTCTTTTCTTACCTCGTGATACAGGAATAAATAAGAGGATAAAATAGCTTAGGAGCCTGGCCCAGATAATTCTCTTCTCCTAATTTATCTTAGAGATGTGAAAATTCTTAATACTTCAAAGAATTCTTTATCCTTTAAAGATACATACTGATATACACAGGTGAATATGAAATGTCAAAGTGTAAATGCGTGACCTGGGTAAGGGTCCATTGGAGTCCCTGAGCTTTTATGGATTTGTCCTGAATAGTAGTAAAGTTAACACTTTGTGAAGAAAATGTTAATGATCCATCCTTTAATCATCTCAGGTTTTTCCCCCAGATCCCTCCCTTCCCTTTAAATATTTTCTTCTTGACAAAGAGTTCAAAATGACTTGGTGGCCTTAGCCTTTCAGATGGGGATTTGTTTATAGCCCTCGAGTAGAGAAGGGCTCTGGCTGCAAGAGCATAATCGGTCCCAGACATCCAGCTTGCGTGCCTCACTCATAATTTTCTAGTGTTTGCCTAGCAGTGGAAAGTTTTTTTTTTTTCGATCTTAAATATGTGTTCATACCTCACTTCTAGCTGCTCCCTCCTGTTATTCACTAGGTGAGACCACGGTGGGAGTGGCGAGGGGACCGGCGGGAGCCAGACATCCAGGTTTAGATGTGTGCTCTCAACTTAACCAGCTCTGATTTCAGTGGGGTCAATAATAACATCTACCTCATAAAATTATTAAGATGACACATTGCAATGAGTTAACGTACATAAAGCCCTTAGAATAGTACCTGCAATACAGCAAATGCCAAAAATAGTTCTTAATCTTCCATTTATTTCTGAAGAGAGTAAACCTCTTTGTGTGGAATTCTCTCATGGGTGTGTATTTCCACAAGAAAGGAAATGTCCAGCTCCCCTGATGGACTGGTTCTGACCTCCCCCCACCTCTGCCTGATGTGGTCTGTGGTGTTACTGTGTGGTCCAGTCAAGTGCAAGGCTGTGTCCTTGTGCTTCTGCGTACTGAGACCTGGGTGGTCTGTCTTTTTTCTTTGCTGTGTGGAACCATACCAACCCTGGAATGCAAAAGGGGAGTAGATCTCATTAAACGTAGTAGGTTGGACATTTGATATCCTCGGGCCTGAATAAGCACTTCTCTTTTTCTTTTTCTTTCTTTCTTTCACTTAAGAAACAAGGCCTTACTCTGCTGAATGCAATGGTGGAATCATAGCTCACTGTAACCTCGAAGCCCTGAGTTCGAGCCAACCTCCTGCCTCAGCCTCCCAAGTAGCTGGGATTGCAGGAATGTTCCACTATGCCAGGCTAATATTTTTTCTTTATCGAAAAGAAATTTGGTCTTGCTGTGTTGCCCAGGCTGGTCTCTTACTCCTGGCTTCAAGCAGTCTTCCTGCCTCGGCTTCCCAAAGTGCTGGGATTACAGTTCTGAGCCAAAGTACCCAGTTCAGAGGGAAAGATTATAGTTCAGAGCCGAAGTACCCTGTTCTGAGTACCCAAAGCCTACAGTTCTGAGTAGCATTTTTGAATGATGCATGGCAGTGTCATTATTTTCTGCTTCTGAGATGATCAAAATAGTTTACACTGATAATACTTAGTTTCTATTTGATTGAATCTCCATAATATAGCTTCAGGAGGAAGAGCCAGATAGTATTAAATAACAGGGTTTCATAAATTAGGGTGCTTCCTGAGGATAGTACAGGAATTGAAAGAAAATTCTAGCAGCGAGTTTGCATTGCTTTTTACTTGATAGGGTGTGAGGATTTGTTGTGAACTCTAATGGATGGTGCTATAGTTGGGCAGAAGACCAGCCTCACGTTCAGGTGACTTGTTTTCTAGTGTTAGATTTGCCTCTGTCTCTGTGACCTTGACACATTGCTGAATTTATTTTCTCACAACTCACTGAAAATGTTTGAAATCTCTCCCTTAATAGAAATATTATGTTGCAAATTGAATGACGGTATTGGATAGTGTCCTTGGGAGAAAAGCCACTGTACAAATGTAAGATAGTTATTCTAAATTGCAGAAACATCACAACCACTTTTGAATCAAGACTTCCAAATCTATGAAGTCATTCAGCTTTGAGAAAATGTTAGGTAAAATCGATAGTCTGGTGCAAACACAATATCCTTGGTGGAAAGGATTCAGGGAAATGAGTGTGGAAGCGAGGCCGCTGTCTACTCAGCTGAAATCCTAGACACGGACCACGGGGTTAGTTTTGCTTTGCTGGAAAGAAATGTGAAGAAAGAAATTTCTGTGTATTTTTGCTATTTTCACTCAGTAATGTTTTGCCTTAAGGTTAACTTAGAAGTCTGGGGACACTGAGTATAGTGATTGCTTGTGCCATTGCTAACGTTTTTGGGATAGAGAGGTAAAAAGACAAAGTACAAAGTTAGGCCTTGTCTATAAGGCCTTGATTACATTTTGCATTCTTTCTTCACCCACCTGACGTTTATTTTAATAACCTTTCATGGTCGGCAGGGTGTAGATCTGAATCTTGGTTCTGCTGCTGGACCAGAGTGTGGTGTGACCACAGCAAGATGACCTCACCCTCACTATGTGCTGATGTCTCCCCTATAAAATAGAAATACCAGTGCCCGCCTCACTGGGCTGCCCAGAGGATGGGATGCCTTGGGTGGAAGGCATGAGCTGTTGGGCAGATGTTCACTTCTGTTATTGTTCCTGAAGGAAATGAAGGTCAAGGATAAGGTGCAGTGACAGAAATCAGTAAGTCTGAGGTCACTGTTAATATGATAGCCCTGTGACATGGGTCCTTTGGGAAAGCTTCCCTAAAGTATATTTAGAAAGACTGCCATAAAATTGGTAAGCTTGAAGAAAGGTGTGCTACTCTTACGAGAATAGTTCACTTAGTGGACCGCTCCATGATCTCAGTGACTGTCCTAACTCCTGGGACGGGTGTCTGGAGAGGCGCGGAGCCTGCCCTGTGCCCGGGCACCGTACAGCGGGTCTGCTTTCTGTCCGTGCTCTGCTTCCTTCTGCCACAGGGGTGCTGGGCACCGCGCATTCACTGCTTCTGTCCCATATCTGCCCACCATGTCTACCACTTGTCTTTATTTCTTTTTAATTAATCCGTCCTTAATTTCCCTAATTTTTCCAAAACTAAGTGGCATTTCTCCTTACACGTACCACATTTGAAGGAGGAGAAGGGTGGATTTCCAGTCATCAGATTCATTGATTTGCAGTCGTATGGCAGATGTTGTCCTGGACTTCCTGGGCAAAGATGAGGGTGTCCTCAGAGGCCACGTAGCCCATGGTGGTGGCATGGGGAGACGGGTAGTGACCAAGAAGGAGCAGTGTGATGTGAGCCAAGGGAGTTCCGGAGGTGAGGAGTGAGAGTAAGGTGCAGTCAAAGAAAGGTTCAGCTGGGAAATTGAGGACTTAAAAGGTTTCTGGGCAAACAAGGAGGTTCTCTCAGAAGAGCGAATAAGGGCACTGCTTTGCCAAGTGCATGGTGTGTTAATTTAGGTAAATATAACTGATCTTTGCAGAGGTAGGGGCTGTCCCGTGAACCCATGAGTAGAGAGGACTGATTGCCTGCAGGAAAGTAGGTTTTGATTATAGGGCTGTGGACAGGAATGAAGTTGCCGCCCTTTTCATCCTTGATTTGTTTGTAAACGTTCCTCCTCAGTGGGAGGAATCCTGTGCTTATTTTCCTCAAAACTAATCCATCAGGTGTTTGAAGTTATTGGCAACTGGTTACCTTCTATTGAGCATCATTGTCATTTCTGTGACATGTAAACATTAAAAATAGAGGACTTTAAGGGAAATTTTTGACTGGATATAAGCTTTTTGAAATGATTAGTTGTACATGTTGATACAAATATGTTTCTAAGCCATAAATTAGATTGTTTTCCATTCATTACCAGCTATTAGATATGGTATAGGTGTCGGATACTTCATTTAAGACAGATGACTTACTTTAATGAACTTTTTTCATTCATTGAATATTCGATTTAGCTTGTGGATATTTTCTCTGTTGTTAGTGAGGCTGTTGATGTTCATCTACTCACTAAAACTGAATAGTTTTCCCTTTGGCTGAACAGATTGTTAATCCTATTTTGTTTTCCTATTAAAGTTAGTGATGTGTTTATCATCACATGGTGGTGATAATAATGCCACTTATTTTCTGAATTTGAATATTAATGACTTATCCTTTTAATTTTATTCATTAAACTTTGTGGATACCAAACAGTCCTGGTGTGGGAATACTAAAGTTGGATAAGTTGCTCAAGTTGGTTGAAAAAGAGCATCTGACCTGATGACACGACTCAATTCTTAGCAGAGACAACAGCGTCATCCAAACAAAACCTGTGTACTCTGGCTGTTCAGGGGACTCTCGCAGTTGATTTGAAGCAGAGCTCAGCAGTGGCATCACACGCCAGTTCTTTTCAGTGAAGTAGTGGTCATGTGATAAGCTTTTCAAAAGTTACAGCTCCCTGCCCTAAAAATCTCAAGCTCATTCGAAGTAACAGGAGTCAGGACAGAGCATGAATTTGGTTTGTGAATACCATCAGTGATGAAATCCTACTATTTGGTCATTAAGCTGAACCTTTTTGAAATCAGAACACAGCAAGTAAATCTTCACTGTCTGTTTTGTGTCTTTTCTGTAAGTCATGCTGTTTCCTTGGTGGTTGAATTGTGAGGAGCTCTGTTTAAGGTTGTTGAGGCCTGCACAGACCTGATTCCTGTTTCAAGGCTTTGTCTGAGTGTCATTGGAGTTTAGAAAGCAAATCAGTCCTAGAACTGAAAGTAAAATTTAGTTAACCAGCTTCCCTTCAGGGACATTTGAAATTGTCTGCTATGAGAGGTTCAGAATTGAAATCTATGGCCTGTTCTCCCAGCTTTGTTTTGGGCCTCCCTGTCCACATCCAACCCCCAGGGTTGTGAACGTGCCTTTTGGTGTCTGCTGTCTACCCTGGGTTACTAATTATAAACCTTGGTCACTGTCTTCCCCTTCCCCTCAAGAGCCTCCTCTGACTGCAGCGCTGCCTCGGCTCCCAGCGGGGCAGGGTCCTCATGCTCTGGGGTCCCCCACACCTGCATCCCAGGAGGCAGTCAGGAAATAGTTGCTGTAGGAAGGCATCTCATTCGGCCAACATTCCTTTCATTTTCTTAGTTGTAAAAATTGTGTTTAAAGGCCTGGTGCCTGTAGCTCAAGCGGCTAGGGCGCCAGCCACATATACCGGAGCTGGTGGGTTCGAATCCAGCCTGGGCCTGCCAAATAACAATGACAACTACGACCAAAAAAAAGGATAGCCAGGTGTTGTGGTGGGCGCCTGTAGTCCCAGCTACTTGGAAGGCTGAGGCAAGAGAATCGCTTAAGCCCAGGAGTTGGAGGTTGCTGTGAGCTCTGATGCCACAGCACTCTACCCAGGGTGACAGCTTAAGGCTCTGTCTCAAAAAAAAAACAAAAAACTGTGTTTAAAAAAAAGTATTGCCTTGGAATATTAAAGTCTTGGATGCTACGTGATGTGGGTCCCCACTAATACTCAGTGGAAGTGAATCTAGAGGCCTTTCTTGAATAGAAGCCCTTCTGTGAAATCATAATTGGAATAAGACTAAACCAGCTGTGTTAACTACTTACGTTTATGTTACAGAAAGCCATATAAGATGACATACTCAACTGAGAATTTGATTTTAAAAATGTATCTGGAGCTTTATGAGCTGAATTGAAAAGGATAGATGATACATGATGGTTTTCTTAGTAATACTAAAATAAATAAAAATAAAAATCAGATATGTTAATTTGTATCTGAAAAAGTTTTGAAATAATTCCTCCCTCCCACTATTGATAACATAATAAATGTCATGTTTACATTTACCTAAATTTTTTGTGAGTGCAAAAATTTTAACATAGTAATTTCTAAATTCACATTAAGGCTGTTTGAAATCAAGATTAAGTTTCCAGTGTTCCATGTAAGAATTTCCCCCAAGATAACATTCTTTTAAAGCCATCCATTTGTTGATATAATTATAAAATGTTTTGAAATGTAATTTTAAACTGGCTTTTCATGTTGAACTGTGGTAGTAGTTACTGATATATGAACAGCAAATTGTAGACCCATCAGTCAGGATGGGGGGTGACGTGGGTCAGCGTTCCCAGGAAGTGCTCAGGCAGGAGGGGTGTGGGGCTGCGCAGCTGGGTGCTCTGCCTTTTCCTTGGATTTACTGATGCCAACGTTGTTTGTTTGTTTTTCTGGTAATGATACAAAAATGTACAAGTAGGATTATTTTGTATGACAAATTTCATCTTTATTGTTTTGCTTCATATTTATTTGCTTTTTTTGCAGGTGTTGACTTTAAAATTAAAACTGTAGAGCTAAGAGGAAAGAAAATTAGATTACAGATCTGGTAAGTGGAAGAGCCCGCGCCCAGTTATGCATCTTTGTGTTTTGTAATCCATATGCTTGTCTAGTGAAAGTAACCACGAGCTGCTTCGCCTCCCCTACTTTTCTTCTTTGCTTATTCTAGAATGAACGGTGCTTCCTTCAAAAGAGAATTTAGAAGAGGCTGCTGTGTCATATTCCACTTCCCCATGGGGAGTTGTGGAAAGAAGAATGTTACTTCAATGATAGCTAGCTTGGAACCTTTCTGCCTCTGTTTTCAAATCATTTGATGGGATATAAAAACTGTCATCACTAAATTGATTGCCAGAATGCCTTTCTTCCTGTCTTTAAAGTTACTTTGTGGGATGGGATTCAAAGAAAGTCCAACATGTTCATAACCAGACCCGCGCTGTCTAAGGCAGGCCAGCTTCAGACAGTCTGGGCTGTGCACAGTGGCCCCTTGTCGGTGCTGCTGCGGGGCGGGCAGGCTCCTTCCTGCTGATGCCACGTGACGCGGTCCCCACTAGTGCCCGCTGGAAATGAATCCTCTTCCTGAAGAGGAGCCCTTTCAAATTATAATTGGAATGGGAGACTAAACTAGCCGTGTTAAAACTGCATCCAGCACTAACAGCTTTCTGTTGGCTGTCTACCTAATACCAGCGCACAGGTCCCAGCGGCTTATCTGGTCTGGTGGAGGTTTAAAAGTGGCACTGCTGAGGTCTCCTGAGCATGCCAGTGTGTTTTTAGTGACGCGGACGCAGTGTACTCAGCTTACTAACTCCTCTTGGCAGGTCACCCTCAGCTCTGAGTGTCTGTCCACCGTGTGTGTGTTTGCTTTCATCTGCGTTAACACTGCTTCATCTGTGGCATCATCGGTCACCTAATGCTTGAATGTTAGTGCCATGTCTCCATTCTCCATCCGTGTCCCTGTCTGGGCCCAGCTGCAGCAGAGCCAGCATCGTCTGAGGTACTGTCTTCATTTGGTCATCCTGGACTGTATAGCCCACTTTAAGGATTTTTTTTAGTTTTGGGGTTTTTTTGTTTTGTGCTTTTATGTTTTTATTTTTATGTTTGACTTGATTATGAAACATTAAGTCTTGTCTAAATGCTTGGATAACCAAAAATAGATACTTATTATACTTGGTTTTGTGCATTGGTACCCATTTTTAACTCTGAAAACACCAATAAAGTGCCTTGCACAAAAGCTGCTGTTTCTAATAAGCTCTTAAGATAAAGACAGTCTTTAAAAGGATTTGGGATCTGTCCATCTACATACCTAGCACCTGAGTGGGAAGAGTTTTTGCTGAGATTGCTCCATAGGGGTAATGTAGGTACTATTAGAGTGGGTGTGAAGCTTCTTTAGTAGACGGCACCCAGTCCTGGTGACTGTGGCATGCATCTTCATTAATGCACTAAGACTTCTAGCTCTATCCCCGATAGCAGTAATCTGGTTTTATATTAAAGTACACGCAAATGTCCACGTGCCTCCTTGGAACTCTGTCCAGTAAGATTGTGCTGGTGACGTCAGATACTTCTGGGCTCTCGACTGTGGTGCCTTTGACTGTGAGCTAAGGGCCCACCTTGTGGAATCCCTCTCTGAGGAGAGAGGGTGATCATGTGGCTCCAGGACGAGCCAGGTGCTCAGAAACCACTTTGCTCTTTGATGTGAAAACATCCACAGTAACTCTTCCTCTGCTCTGTCTTGACGTCTCACCCCTTTGCCTTTATTCTCTAAGTGTTTACAACTATGCAGCATTGGCAAATATAACTGAGGGAGGGAGATGCGATGCACTGGGCTTACTGAAAGGCTGATTGCAAGTTTTCTGCTTGGAATAGTCTTGTGCTTCACTAAGAAGTAGAATTTGTCTTTTTTTTTTGGAGACCAAGTCTCTAGCTGTCACCCTGGGTAGAATACCATGGTATCATAGCTCACAGCAACCTCCAACTCTTGGGCTCAAGTGATCCTCTCGTCTCAGTTTTTCTATTTTGCATAGAGATGGGGGTCTCACTTTTGCTCAGGCTGGTCTCCCAACTCGTGAGCTCAAGCAATCCACCCGCCTCGGCCTCCCAGAGTGCTGGGATTATAGGTGTGAGCCACCGCGCCCAGCCCTCCTGAAGGGAATTTCAACGGTGACTCATTTTTCACGATACACCAGCCACTTTATCACATCATAATTAAAATAAGATTTTTATCTTCTGAAAATTTTATTCAAAAGATTAAAAACCTTTTTCTTCATTGTTGTTATCCAGTAGGTTAAAAGGAAGTATTGGAATCACGATTCTAATTCTTATTACTTTTTTAAAGTAATGAGTAGTTTATTTTGGAGTCGCTGCCAGTCCTTGTGCTGTTGCTGCTGTGATCTGCTCTGTGTCTGGACGCTGCCATTGTGGCCCTTGTTGTGAGTCAAGGGCACACACAACAGGGAGGTTGAAAGTCGAGGAGCCAGGGAGGTGCTCTGGGCGTGCTGTGCACTCTGCCTGCTGTGACGTCCTGTGTGTCCATCCACAAGAGCATCACCTGTCAGTTTCATAAAAGAGTCTTGTTAGAAGAAGTACATTTTTCTTTCTTGATTTCTGGGTATAGACAAGCTAAAGAAAATACTATTTGCTATAGATCGTTGAAGTACCAAAGACCACGGGAGTCCTTGGCATGTTTTTATGTCACATTTTATGTCGCTGTCACATTTTTCAGTTTTTTGATTATGGTCAGAAAAAGGACCATTTTTCTCTTCTCTGTACTTAAGTATTTCTGCATGAATGTGCCTATAAGAATTTTATGTGGCTAAAATACAACATGTTGACTAAGACACATAATTTCATACATTTTTATCCCAGTGATTATCCTGGAAATTATTCATAGTGAACTAGTTGTCATTGTGTCAAAATGGACTTGAAGCCATGAAATTGGTCTTAACCTTTAGGCAAACACAGGATTGAAGTGCTCCATATAAGGGCCCCTTGTTCTGCCTGCTGGACCAGTCTTCATTTCACTGGTGCTCTTAGGTTGCCATCTTTCCTTTCATTCTGTGCTTTGAAAAGGGGTAGCATTTCATACCCTGAAATTGGTTTATGCCCTAAAAATTAGCAGTTGCACTATTTAAATAGACACATTAAGTGTACCAAATAACAATATTTGAATTGTCTAAGTATTGTTGTGTTACCAAACTAGAAAAACAAAATTGCAGGAAGTTTTCAATTTGCAACAAAAGCAAAGAGAGAACTCAGAAAAAATCACATGCTAACTGTAGTAAACAATGATTTTTAGCTGACCTTGAAAAACTAAATCTCTAGAAATTAGCTTTTTATCATTACTGAAAGATTTAAGTGATTGGGGATGAAGAGGACAAGGTGAAGAGGATTCCACATCTTAATAGAGAGGTGGGGCCATGAGCAGCGCATTGATATTTTGGAAAATGGAGATTTATGTGAGATTTTTATGTTGCAGGCACATAGTGGGTATTCATTAAATACTTGTTCAATGGAATCAACATTTCATTGACTCTGTTCTTCAGACATACATGATAGCAGATAATTTAGTGAAGAGAGAGAGAGTCATTGAGGCAGAGGCACTTTAGAGAAGAATAGAAAATAAAAATTTTGTCAGCCCAAATGTTTTGAGAATGTAGAATATTCTCTCAAAGGAATATGGTTTTCTACCTCCAGTTTTTAGAGCCGAGCCCCCCAAAAATAGAATTTGAGGAATGGTCTAAGATGGGAAATGGTGAACCAGTCAATGTTTCCTCATTGGGATTTTTGTAAACTAAACTTACTTGCTCATTTATTTATATTAGTATGATTGCCCTGGGGTTTGCATTTTGAGGTTTTTATCCTCATATCTGATTTAAGGTCAGCAAAGACAGCAAACTGTAATGGCAAGCGTCTTAATGTTTCTAAGATTTCTAAATATGCTATTCATGCAACATTTTTTAAAACTACTCCAAAAATGCCTTTTGAAAAATAGTATCCCTATTCTTTGTTTGTTTGTTTTTTTTTTTTTTTTTTGGAGACAGTCTTGCTTTGTCATCCTCGGTAGAGTGCTGTGGTGTCATACCTCAAGCTGTTGGGCTTAAGCAACTCTCTTGCCTCAGCCTTCGGAGTAGCTGGGACTATAGGCACCTGCCCCAATGTCTGGCTATTTTTAGAGATGGGGTCTTGCTCTAGCTCAGGCTGGTCTCAAACTTGTGGGCTCAGGCAATCTACCCACCTTGGCCTTCCAGATTGCTAGGATTATAGGAAATTCTTTTTATTCAAAGTTCTATTGAGGGAGGAGGCAAGACAGCTGACTGGAGCTAGCTTTCCACAGAGGCTCCTGTCCAGAAGAAGAGTTAAAGGACAGAAGTTTAGCAAGTAAGCTGATGGTTTGGAGCTGAGCAAAGAGAAAAGATTGAAGAGCACACATCACCCCTGCTGAAGCGAGCTGCAACCCAAAGGAAACAAACAATAGGTACAAAACCCATCGCCAAGCAGATGGGAGTCCCCTCCCCCATGAAAATGGCTCACAGCATACTTTCTATAAACAAGCGAGCAGAGTTCAGATCTCCTCCTATTTTATCCCATGGGAGAGACCCTCTAAAAACCAGAAGTCCTTCCCCAGAGAGGACCCACTAGTGTACCATGGCACTCTCCCACCAGGCATAAAACTGAACATAGACTCTACCTGCAAATGGATGGGAGTCCCCTCCCTCATGAAAACAGCTCACAGCATACTTTCTATAAACAAGCGAGCAGAGTTCAGATCTCCTATTTTTATCCCATGGGAGAGACCCTCTAAAAACCAGAAGTCCTTCCCCAGAGAGGACCTACTAGTGTGCCATGGCACTCTCACGCCAGGCATAAAACTGAACATAGACTCTACCTGCAATTGTGAACTTCCAGCACTCCCCTCCACTCTCACCCCAAGGTCTGGAAACCTGTCCCCTGTGGAGTCCAGTTTCTTGAGCATTTTCTCGAGAGGTGTGGCCAGGGCTTGGGCTGTTGCAGGTCTGTGCTGATTCTGTTGCATGGGTGTGGAGCAGGGACAGTGGAGCGAGGGAGCCATACAAGAGAGGGAGAAGCGATGCCCCACAGCACAGTGCAGCAGCAGCAGCAGTAGCAGGAACAATAGGGCTCACACCCCTGGGGATATTTTGGAGAGACACTTCCCGCCTCTCTTAGCAAGGCCTTTACTCTGGTGGCAGCCACTGGCAGAACAGATGTGGGATGGAAACACAGGCCCCCTGAGCAAAGAGTATGCCTGAGGCGGTACCTGCCTAGGCAGGGCACAGCAGGGACAGAGAGTAGAATCCGTACATGCACACAGAGGCAGTATACTCCCAGGGTGGGGCTGAGTCAGAATAGCTGCTTTTGTGAGGCGAAGATGCACCTGGCCCCCAGGGGAGCATAGCTGGGACAAAAGCAGGCATGGCAGCAGCATCAGCCCAGGGAAGGGCAGGAACTGAGAGCCATTTGTGAGCTCTAACTGCACCTGCCCCAACACAGAGTACAGCGGAGACAGATACACCAGCTCCATGAGAATTGGCCCAGCGGCAGCAGCACAAGGCGAGGCTGAGTTGCAGTTTCTGTGAACTCTACAGCACCTGGCCCACAGGGGAATATAGCCGGGATAGAAATGCAAATTCTGCAAAAATATAAGTGGCAGCAACATCAGTCTGGGGTGGGGCTGGAACTGAGTGAAACTCCCCAGCTTCCATTAAGCACCCGAAGTTGTCAGGCTTCAGCACCCCCTTCTGGCAGGTGGCAGAGTGCGGCGGCCTGGCCAAGGAGACAGATATCCCTGTAACTCAAGCAGGCACAAACCTCTGGAGCATCTGCTCTCGGAGGGAATTGGGTCACAGCCCTGCAGGTTTGTCAATGACTGAGTGTGACAGAGGTGCAAGGTGGGGAAGGAGGCTTGAACCTTCCCAGACTAATTCATTTGCTAAGTGGGCCCTTCTGACTCCAAGGAGCACCGGAGCGAATCATACTCAAGCTACCAGCAGACCCCTGCTACCTAGTTGCTGGAAACCTTTTGAACTCTTCCCCCTTGAGACTAGGTGCTGACTGGGACAATTGATTTGGAACTCTTGACCTGGTTGAGTTGATTGGTACCCTGATTGAGTTGTTGTGGGAAGGTATGATTTTCCTTTTCTAGTTGTTGCCCGTGGGAGGTGGGGTGTCTTAGTTGCTGGTATTTCTTCACAGCTGAGACTTCAACCCATAGTTACTGATTCACTAGGATTGGACAGAGACCAGCTGGAAACAAGGCAGAACCACTTAGACCCACCACACCAAGAGGTTTCCAGTCTCTCAGGCCGTAGTACTGTACAGATTCTTTGCAAAGGTGTAGGGGAAAAGTTGTCACCACTCCCAGCTCTTCGGCAAGGGGCTGGTTAATCACTACAACAGGAACCCCTAACCCAATTTCACCATATCTGCTCATCTAGCCAAACAGTGAAAAATAACTGTGGGGTGGAATCAGCGAAAAAACTCCAGCAACATGAATAATCAGAGTAGATCAACTCCCCAAGGAATGACAAGGTGGACATACCAAAAGATCCCATTCATAAACAAATGGCTGAGATGTCAGAAATCGAATTCAGAATGTAGATTGCAAATAAGATTAACAGAATGGAGGTATAGTTGGAATTAGAAATTTAAGGAGCATTTCAAAAGTTGTGTCAAGAACTCAATGAATTAAAAGACAAAATCACCGAAGATTTTGACACATTGAGACAAGAACTTGCAGCCTTCAGAAAGCTGAGAAATACAGTAGAATCTCCCAGCAATAGAGTGGAGCAGGCAGAAGAAAAGATTTCAGACATTGAAGACAAAGTTTTTGAATGCTCCCAAAAGCTCAAAGAGGAAGAGAAGTGGAGAGCAAAAACAGATCATCAGATCATTCTCTCAGAGAGCTCTGGGATAATTTGAAGAAAACTCATATTCACCTTACAGGAATTCCAGAAGGTGACAAGGTTGCTTTGAAAGGCCCAGATGTTCTACTTCAAGTGATGGTGGAAGACAACTTACCAAACATGGCAAGAGATTCTGAAATTCAGATAGCAAACAGTTTGAGAACCCCAACAAGACTCAATCCACATAAAACATCTCCTAGACACATAATTAAATTTGCCAAAGTTATTATGAAGAAGAAAATTCTGAAAGCAGCCAGACATAAGAAAACCATAACCTGCAAGGGGAAGAATATTAGAATGACTGCAGATCTCTCTGCTGAAACCTTTCAAGCTAGAAGAGGGTGGTCATCAACCTTTAACCTCCTAAAACGAAATAAATTTCAACTCAGGATCCTGTATCCAACTAAACTGAGTTTCATTGATTTTGGAGAAATTAAATACTTTGATAACATTCTCATGTTGAAGAAATTTGCCATAATTAAACCAGGTCTCCAGGATATTCTCAGACCTATCCTCCATAATGACCAGCACAATCCTCTGCCACCAAAGTAAACTCACTCAGAAACTTTTGATCAAATTCCAACTTTCACAGTGGCGAAAGGATTAAAAATGTCCACTGGACTTTCAAAAAACTCGATACCCAAAATACTACCAGGCTTATCAATATTCTCCATTAATGTGAATGGCTTAAATTGTCCGCTAAACAGGCACAGGTTGCCTGACTGGATACAAAAACTCAGGCCAGATATCTGCTGCATCTAAGAATCTCATCTTACCTTAAAAAATAAATAGACTCAGGGTGAAGGGATGGTCATCTATAATTCAGGCAAATGGAAATCAGAAAAAAGCAGGGGTTGCAATTTTATTCACAGGTACAGTAGGCTTTAAATCAACAAAAATAAGGAAAGATAAGGATGGTCATTTCATATTTTTTAAGGGTAACACTCAACATGATGAAATTTCAATTATTAACATTTATGCACCCTACCAAAATGCGCCTCAGTTTATAAGAGAGACTCTAACAGACATGACCAACTTGATTTCCTCCAGCACCATAATAGTCGGAGATTTTAACACCCCTTTGGCAGTGTTGGATATATCCTCCAATAAAAAACTCAGCAAAGAAATTTTAGACTTAAATGTAACCATTCAACAATTGGATTTAACAGACATCTACAGAACATTTCATCCTAACAAAACTGAATATACATTCTTCTTATCAGCCCATGGAACATACTCCAAAATTGATCACATCTTAGGTCACAAGTCTAACCTCAGCAATTTTAGAGAATAGAAATTATTCCTTGCATCTCATATCAAGTTCTGAAATAGCATCAACTATACAAAATCTCCCTAAGAAGAAAAGTCCGGGACCAGATGGCCTCACATCAGAATTCTACCAAACCTTTAAAGAGGAACTAGATTACTTAACCTTTTCCAAAATATAGAAAAAGAAGGAATACTACCCAACACATTCTATGAAGCAAGTATCACCTTGATTCCCATCCCAGGATAAGACCCAACAAGAAAAGAAAATTATAGACCAATATCCCTAATGAGTATTGATGCAAAAATATTCAATAAGATCCTAGCAAACAGAATCCAGCAACACATCAAACAAATTATACCCCATGACCAAGTGGGTTTTATCACAGAGTCTCAAGGCTTGTTCAATATACTTAAATCTAAAAATATAATTCATCACATAAACAAAATAAAAAACAAAGACCATATGATTCTCTCAATTGATGCAGAAAAAGCTTTTGATAATATCCAGCATCCTTTCATAATCACAACACTTTAAAAAGTAGGTATAGAAGGGACATTTCTTAAACTGATAGAGGCCATCTACAGCACACCCACAGCCAGTATCATGTTGAATGGAGTTAAATTGAAATCATTTCCACTAAGATTAGGAACCATGCAAGGTTGCCCATTGTCTCCACTGCTTTTTAACATTGTCATGGAAGTCTTAGCCATCATAATTAGGCAAGAAAAGGTGATCAAGGGTATCCATATAAGGTCAGAGGAGATCAAACTTTCACTCTTCGCAGATGATATGATTGTATATCTGGAAAACACCAGGGATTCTACTACAAAACTCTTAGAAGTGATCAAGGAATACAGCAGCATCTCAGGTTACAAAATCAATACTCACAAATCTGTAGCCTTTATATATACCAACAAGAGTCAAGCTGAGAAAGCAGTCAAGGACTCTGTTCCTTTCACAGTAGTGTCAAAGAAGATGAAATATTTTGGAGTGCACCTAACAAAGGATATGAAAGATCTCTTTAAAGAGAACTATGAAACTCTAAGAAAAGAAATAGCTAAAGATGTTAACAAGTGAAAAAACATACCACCCTCATGGCTGGGAAGAATCAACATTTTTAAAATTTCATACTACACAAAGCAATGTACAATTTTAAAACACCGAAGTAATACATAAAAGATCTTGAAAAAAATAATACTTCATTTTGTATGGAATCAGAAAAAACCTTGAATAGCCAAAACATTACTCAGAAATATAATCAGATCAGGAGGAATCACGCTATCAAACCTCAGAATATACTATAAATCAATAGTGATCAAAACAGCATGGTACTGGCACAAAAACAGAGGTAGATATATGGAACAGAATAGAGAACCAAGAGATGAACCCAGCTACTTACTGTTATTTGATCTTCGATAAGCCAATTCAAAACATTCAGTGGGGAAAAGACTCCCTATTTAACAAATGGTGCTGGGTGAACTGACTGGCAACCTGTAGAAAACTGAAACTGGACCCACACCTGTCACCATTAACTAAGATAGACTCTCACTG
>CAUYRH010072180.1:0-72738 GCA_963574655.1 Perodicticus potto
ACATTGGATACTTTTTCATCCATTCTTGAGATACTTTGCTAAGGAGAATGTCTATTACTGTGGTTTTCTAACGATAATTTTCTGTTTCACTCCTTCCCGCTTGGCTTTGCTTATGGCCAAGCAACTACATAAAAAAAAATTGTTTCTTCTCTATTTACTTATTTATTCAATCACTTCTTTACATCAGTATAGATTCATGAACATTTATTTTAGTCTTTGAGTTATAAACTGACATTATTGGTGTTTATTTTGTTGCTTGATTTCTTCTAGCTTTGACCATTGGGGCTTCTGGGTCCTTATTCTTCCCCCCTCTATTCCATTCTCCCTCCCTCAATTGTTCCCTTCCTTCATCCTCCTTTTTCTTTTTCTCTCTTTCTTTCCACTTTTTTCTCCAGCATTACAAGGTGTTCCAGGCTTGTCTTGTATTATTCCCGACCCAGTTCTAGACTCAGTCATTCAACCATTTCTTCAAGGAACCCTGGTTCCTTTCTTTGGAGAGTAGTATTTAGAAACCAAGATCTGGGTTCTGGTCAAGCAAATTAGTTTTAACACAGAGTGTATGTGGAAATGAGGTTCGAGAAATGAATTCCCTTAAAGCTATGTTTACATATCCTCTGGAAATTCTATGTTGAACATATGTTGAACATTATCTATTATAAGGCTTAAATATGCAATGTATAGCATAATCCAAACACCTGATAAATAAGTTCTAGAAAATGCCAAAAGAGTGACTATGTGTTTACAAGCCATGCTATATGGGACAGCTATTACATTTTATTAGAAATAAGAGCAGATCAAAGCTTATGAGAAAAAAGTGATACCTACTAAGTAAATGGTATGGATTAACCCTGTGTCCCTTTCTGTAAGCTTCCTTAAAGCCAGTCAAGACCAAATCTGTAATTACTTGACATTTCAGTCCTCAAATGCTTCCTCTGTACCCGTCCATCCCTGTTGTAGTGGCTTGGGGTAGAGTTAAAATCGCTGCCTCTTCACTTGTCTCCCTGTGTTTCCTCTCTTCTTCCCTGCATGTTGTGTTAGCAATTTCCTCCTTCATTGTTCCCCACTATAAAACAAACTGTAAGGTTTTGCAGTCTTACAGAAGAGTTGATAACAGCACTTCCATTTCTATTTATAAAAGATGTAAATTCTTTTTCTTGCCCGGTGTCTACCTTAGCATTATCACTCTGGCTTTGAGGATATTTAAATTCCAGGAAAGGAATCTAACCCCTGTCCCCAGTTCCATCAACTGAGGGGAGCTCAGCTTCCCTATAATTCCTCTTGTCCCTGCACTGAGTACTCGTGCCCTTGATCTACACTGGGGGAGACATCTGAGACCAGTGTCAGAGACTGGTATACGCATAGAGTGACTGAGGGAGAATTTGGGCTGTGCTTGCATTTACCCAAATTCATACTATGTATGGGCTTAAGGAAAATTTTGGCCTTGAGTGTGGGTGCTATTGCTAATTTTTAAATTTGATTAGATCAATGCAACATACCTCACTGAAAGAAGACAAAAGGGATAACATAACTCAATTTTACCCAAGGTTGAATATGACCTAAAGAAGGACTGTTTGAATGACGTTTGGTTTTGACGTATTCGGCAAGTGTGTATTACATAACACCACCCAACTTGCATGTGTGCTCTGAAACCTGCTTGAGTAGTGTCCAAGTTTTTTGATTATAAGTAAAACTTTTTAATATTCCTAAATTTCTACTCCTTCTATAGTAGCATTGCATTTTTAGATTCTTCTGAGAAAAAATACTTGATAAAAAAAGCTACTTTGAATTCACCAATGCTTCGGAATAAATTTATATTTACCACAACAATATATGCACACATCGGAAGACTGTGATGTGTCTTTATGAGATACATAATATCTTTTCAATCTTCAAATAATTCTTAGTTAACACGTTGATTCTGGGACTCCTTACAATACGCTTGGGCCAGAATCAGAGCATGATAACCAGGCAACTACAGACATAAACAGTGGTTGATTTATTTTACTGATATTATCAGGAGTTCTTAATTAAGAAGTGATCAGAAAACCAAGATTAAGCCTTTGGGGCAGAAGCATATCCCTCTCTCCAAATGATTTATTAATAAGAACAAACAACACTCTATAATATCAATAGACACACGTACTTTTTCATTATTTAATCAGGATTCTGTAGAAAGAGCTTAACTCTTTTGGAATCTCTTAATACCTCAAAGTAGGGGTTTGAGTAAATTAAATTGTAGTTGGTCATGATAAGAACAAAGCTCAAGTCTAATGAACATTTGTAGAGTAGAGATTTCTCTTAAACAGTAATATTAAAATGTGGCGGTGAAACAACCATTCTGATAATATTGGGAAGAATTAAATTAGTACAACTTCCTATAGTAGCAATTTGTAAACTGTATTGAAAACCCTAAATAGTTTGGCCCAGCAAGTCTATTAGAGATACAAAGTAAACTTTAGCATTTTTATGTTAGTAAAGAATGTGAAACTTCATTTCCAACAATAGAAGCATGATTAAGCTGATTATGTTTACTGACTAGGTGTAACATTTAAACAGTCATTAAAAATTACTTTTATAAACCATTCTTTAAGTATAGAAATGCACTCTGAATTGTTTATATATATTATAACTGTATGAGTAAGATTTTTTAGATTTTTGTAATAAATATATCTTTTATAATGAAAAATAATTTTTTGGAGCCATATAATATAGTTTTCCCTTTATTATATTACTGAAAAGTAATATGTCAAACAGCAAGATCATCAGCTTCTACACAGAAAGACTTTCATTTAAATTACACTTCTAGGACTTGGTAGATGTGTGACCTTGGACTCTAGTTTCAGTCCCCTTATCTATATAATGGCTTGTCATGAAGATTACCTACAATAACATACACGTATATGTAAAATGCCTAATTTTTTTTTTTTGGAAGGGGTTGGGTATGAACCCGCCACCTCTGGCATATGGGGCCAGCGCCCTACTCCTTTGAGCCACAGGAGCTGCCCTTCTTTTTTTTTTTTTTAGACACAGTCTCACTTTGATACCTGTGGCAGAGTGCTCTGGCAACATTATACCTCACAGCAACCTTAAACTCTTGGGCTTGAGCAATCCTCTTGTCTCAGCCTCCTGAGTAGACAAGACTACATGTGTGTGCCACTACCCACAACTAGTTTTTCTATTTTTATTTATTTATTTATTTATTTATTTATTTATTTATTTATTTATTTATTTATTTATTGTTGCAGTTTGGCTGTGGGCTGGGGCCGGGTTTGAACCCACCACCCTCAGTATATGGGACCAGCGCCCTACTCACTGAGCCACAGGCGCCACCCAAAATGCCTAATGTTTTATAAAAAATGATGTTTGGTTACGAGGAAAACTTTTGAATGTTCCCAAATTTTTAGCCTTTCCATAGTAGTATTGTATTTTTACATTCTCCAAGAAAATACTTGATAACAAAAGCTATTATGAATTCATCAATGCTTTGATATAAATTTGTATCTAATACAACAATATTTGCATACGTTGCAAAATTTTGGTCTGTCTTTATGATAGCTATATGGACTACCAATTCAGAAACCTCTATGTGTGCATACTGGAGTTGAACAAATTAGGTAATATATGTTGGCTGATGGGGACCAGGTTTCTCATTGTTGGAGAGCAAAGTTGCAGACAAACAAGGGGGAAAGGCAAGATTGAACCATGTGAACCAACCACAGATTAGAGCCAGAACCATCAGTATGAAGTTATGTTTAACTTAATGCAAAGATGGATAGATACAGAAATAATTATAGATATGTATAACCTACGTACATGGGTTAGTATTTATACATACATATATTTTTTATCTTTGTCTATTGGGAATATCTAGAAATAGTGCCATCTGGTTGCTGGACCAAGGAATCCATCCCCCTGTCACCCAAGCCAATCAACAGAGAAGCAGATGACAGATCGACAGCACTTTTATTTACAGGAACACCAGCGATTCCACAGAGCAGCAGGGATATCTCCCCAAAGAAATGCTCTGCCCTCTTGTTACCCTTTCTTACATTGTATTCTCACAGTAAGAGTAAACAGCAGCACTGTTATTACTCATAGCAGATTCCTCCTCCTAGGTTACAAGGTTACACAGTATCTTCCTATCTTAGAGTGGTTATATCTTCAAAGCATTTTTATTCTGGACTGAATGTATAGTTAGTCAACACTTCACTGGGTTCACAGGGTTCCCTGGGTCCTTGACTGTATCATGGAGTCCAGTTCCCACATTTATCAATGACAGTAGGCCTCAGAAGTGAATGAACAGGCTCTAGATGTCAGCACATAGGCTTAGTTGGCCTTGTCAGGGCCTGACCTGCATCGCCCTTTATGAAATGACTGTTTAGGTTAATCGTGGCTGGTTATAACCTGCTTAGCAAGGAGTGTACTAGAATTTGGGTCTCAATTTGGGGAAATGGCTGATCCTCGGCCTGGGGCAGGGAAAATACAAGATGAGCCTGAAGCATCTTGTTGTGCTAGGAAGTAAGGAATTACTCAAAAAACAAAAAGATGGGAATAATCTCAGGGCCACAGGAGCCAACCTGAAAGGATTACCAATGGCCAAAGCTAGAAAAAGTTGAGCAAAAAAATAAGTAGTGGTATAGCTGGATTGTAATGCAAAGAATAAAATAAGATTTATGAGTCCATAGTGATATAAATGAAAGGTAGAATAAATAACTACATGGGGAGAGGAGGCAAATCTTACTTATAGGAAAATTTGAAATTATTTACACAAGTGCTACTTTCTCCAAGAGACGGAGCTCAATTCCTCCTACCCCTGAGTGTGGGCTATGTATAAGTGACTTGCTTCTTAAAAAGGGAAAACTAGAAGGAGAGAAAAAGAGTAACATCACAGTGGAGAAATCTGACAAATACAACCTTAGCCAGATGATCACTGTGAACCTCAACAGTGATGTCGTGTTGACAGCACAGACCTCTTTGATGGAATGTGATTAAAATGGCACCTTATCTCTGTCTCTTTTTCCCTCAAACCTATAATCATGAGGAAAACATCAGACAAATTCAAATTGAAAGAGATTGTACAAAATAACCAGACCAGTACTCTTCAAAACTGTTAATTAAGGTCATCAAAAACAAGGGATGTCTGGGAAAATGGTCTCAGTCAAGAGGCAAGTGTGACAACTAAACGTAATCTTTTTTTTTTTTTTTAAGTTGTTATAAAATTGTTTTAATTGAGTTCTTTCTGCATTACAAGCCATCCGGGATGGGCAATGGAATGTGTTTGTTGTGGTTACTGTTAGCTCCATGTTACAATACTGAGCCTGGAATTGGGATTGCTGTTATCAAAATATACATCTGTGTGTCACCATAAAAAACCGCGTGTTGCTGCCCCTCCTGGAACAGAAAGAAGACACTACCTTGAATCTGAAAGAAGTGTGATTTAGTGAGTACTGAGGGACCCATGCTAGTTCTTTAGTTGTATCAGTAATGTGAGATTTTATGTGTACTACACCCTGGCAAGCTGTTGAAAAATTTCTTTTGAACTTTGTTACTGACAAATTGAAAGAGCCTGTCCCAGCTTTGGTTAGCTATAAAGATTGCTCTCTCCGCATTCCCATTCTTTCATTCAATTAACACTGATTGTGCACTGTAAGGCCCCATGCTAGGGCATTAAGATACATTGAAGAAAATAAACGTAGCCTCTGCCCTCCAGGGATGATTAAAAAGTGCTTCTCTGTAGCGATTAGACAACTTTTCCCACGTGATATTTACCTGGGGCATCCTAGTTCTGCTCCTTTTGGTGCCACAAAGAATATGAGGAATCTCTTTTTACCCAAAATAGTCTTCACATTTAGGACAGCAGAGACTATGCCTCCCTAAGATTTCCTCCAAACACAATAGCCTCTTGCCCTCCAATGTTTTCAAAAAACACATAGTTTTAAGTTTCTTATAAGTCCCTTTTATCTTAAAGTTTTCTGTATTCTTCAGAGGTATGGAGTTCAGAATTATTGTAACAGCTATGATCTACTTATTCTGCTATTGTGTGACATACTTTCATAAACAGTTTGGTTTTGATAATCTCCAAAGTTGACATTTTCTTTTCCTGTTGCAGGTGAAACACTGATACCTTGGTCGAGGTCATGAATTCATTCTACAGATATTTGTGGAGGAACTACTTTGTACCAGGCAATCTTCAAAGTGATGGGGATAAGGTGACTAATAAAGCCGATTAAGTCCCTGGCTTCATGGAGCTTATCATGCTAGAGCAGCTGTCTGCAATCTATAGACCACCTCTGAGCCAAATCCAGCACCTGCTTGTTTTTATAAATACTGTTTTTCAAGCGATTTTCTCTGTTTATTTTTCTTTAATAAAACGCTTTTTTAAGAAAAACAAGACTCTACTCAATCAGAAACAGACTTACTTATCTTTATATATATGCTATATGTCATATATACATATGTAGAAGTAATTAACACAGAAAGAGTTGTGAAAACCTACCTTTGGTGTATTTAATCATGGTTCCTGAATCTAAGATGAGCAGAAATTTTTAATTTCAATGAAATCTAATTGACTAATTTTTCCTTTTATGGCAATTGTTTTCTGAGTCTGGCTCCAGGAATATTTACCCACTGACTGTGAAAATATTCACAGGGTTTTCTTCTCAAAGCTTTATAGCTTTTAGCTTTAATTTTTATGTCAAGTTTTTGCTCTGCTCAATATAAATAAAGTTTTATTGGAACTCATCCACACTGAATTGTTTACATAGTATCAATGGCTACTTTTCCCCTATACTAGCAGGGTTGAGATATAGCAACAGAGATTCCTATGATACACAAAACCAAAAATACTTCCCATCTGGCCCTTTACAGAAAAATGTTTGCTGACTCCTACTCTAGAGGGTGTTTTTGGGAAGGGTTGGTTAGACATGGATGCAGATAGAAAAAAATAGGGAGTATGTTATATATGCTGGATGGCGATGGATATAAATATAGAAGGATGAAGCAGGGGAGGGCCATATAGAAAGCCTCCCAGGTAGGGTTAGGGGTGGGGTGTATATAATTTAGAATTAGGGAGGACCTACCTCTCTGAAATGGTTACCTGGGAGTAGAGACCTGAAGAGATTGAGGGAATAATCCTGGAGGCAATTTAGAAGTGTGTCGGGAACTACAAAGACCTCACAGACTCTGGGAGGAAGGGTCCCTAGGCTCAAGGGACAGTAGGGGGCCAGTGTAGGGGAGAAGGGAACCAGAAGGAGAGGGTGATTGGGAGGAGCTGAGTTAGAAAGGGGAGGAGAAGGGAAGGTGGGGCCGAGCAGATAGGCCTTGAGGCCATTTTATCTTTGATGTGAGGAGGCCTTACACAGGGGGTGTCCAACCTTTTTGCTTCTCTGGGCCACCCTGAAAGAAGAGTTGTCTGGGACACACATTAAAAACACAAATACTAATGAAAACTAATGAACCAATAGTGGTCCGTGCATAATTTTTGAGATAGCCATACCACACATAAGCAATGGTTCCTTTAGAGAGTCTTTCAAAAGCATCCAGCAGGTATGAAATTTGTGATCACTAATATATAATGTTTACTCATCTAAGTAATAAAAGTTTATTTTTATTATAAAAGTAAAGAAAAGTGGGCAACATAAAGCTAGTGTAATGTTTGACATTGTGTTTGAGAAACTATTGCACCAATATCTGGTTTGATGGAAGTAGTTGCAATTCTCAGTTCTCAAGGTGCTTGTCAGGTGTTTTCATGTAATTTTACTCTTAATGTGCTTCATTCTTGAAAATAACTGGTTGCAAATGTGGTGCTGCCAGAAAGCTATAACCTGAATGAGGTGTGATTGTGAAGTGAGGGGATATTTCTCTCTGGGAAGAGAGGACCAAGGAAAGTCCAGTAAAGAGACATGATCAAATTTTTCTTTAAGTTGAATGTCAGATTCCAACTCAGCATTCCATTTGAAACTTGGCAGGTAACATATTTATGTTGACTGAAAATGGTGTCACAAATTCACCAAAATATTGATTGTTTTCCCATAAAACTTGAAATCTGTTCTCAAATTCTTGTATCCAATTGAAAAGTAGTGCTGTATGTTTTTCACTGTTCATAGTGTTTAGACAACAGGTCAAAATGTATAATATAGTTCGCCTTACCGTGAACTTGCCATGATTTCAGTTTTATTTGAAATGCTGCTATGGTTTGAAACATAGTATTGATAGGTTGGTTTTCACCTTAAAGACCTGTGTTTTACTCATTTAAATGAATGATAAGTCTATTAAAGATGTTAAAACTGTAAACTAGTTCTGTCATAAATTTGGTTTTTGATACCATAAGTGACTTGATAACACCTTTGATCACAAAATCTTTTCAACATTTGGCCTTGACTTAGCCATCTTACTTCCAAACAGCAAATAATGTCACCATAGTGAGCAACAATACTTTTAAGGAATTCTTGGAATTGGCTATTATTCAATCCCTTGGTCTTCATGAAGTTCATAGCCTTGATGATGATTTGCAAGGCATTAGCTATTTTTAAGGCATTTGTACATAATTTTCTCAATGTATTATGTAATGATACTGAAGGTGTGCTGGAACTTTAAACCATGGATTCTTGGGTGATCAGACAAAGAATTGAAAGACACACCACCAAAGGTGACAAACTCTAAAGCAGACAAGGGCAGGCCAGAACAAGCTCCTGGCTAGAACTGCTCCCTGTTACGAGAATGACTGACTGCCTTCAATAGGGAAAGGTACAGAGAAAAGCCTTGGTTGCCACCCTGTGGGACTACCGACCACCTGCCTTCCAAGAGGCGCCCTTCCAGGTATACTGGGGAGTCCCCCCGCCAGAGTCTCATAGTTTGGAACCTCTCTTCCCAGCAGACAGGACAACCAGGATGAAATAGAAAGAGACATACACTATGTTAAAACACTCAGGTTTTATTGAAAGATGCACACAGAAGAATTTTACAAAGTTAAGACAGCGTTCAAGAGGGGTGGTGGAAACAGCTCACCACTTCTCATACAACCTCTTCTTATACAGGATGTCAATAATAAAGATTGTGTGCAATTTATAATAGCCAACTAGCGCCCCCTGACCTGTGGTTCTGCCTGCCTTTAGGTAAGTTCCCCCCTATGCTGAAACACAAATGTTCTCTTCCCCAGCCACTCTACACTTTCTGTTAATTGTTTCCATTAGGGCTGCTTCCTCCTCTTCAAAGGTTCTTCTTCAATACTTCATCAAACATGAGTTTTGGGCAGCAATTGTATCATGTTCCATTAATTTTACAAGTCCCTCTCTTTTACTGACCATTGCCAGGGCACCATCAGTAGCCATAGCAGATATGTTGACAATGAATAAAGAAAATTGCTTTAACACATAGTTCACTGCTTTGTATGAACTTCTTGATTTAGCTGGGTCTTTTAATGCCCCTGAAGAAGCCATTTCTTCAGTCCTTATATTTGTCACAAATATCTTTAATAAAAATGGAAAGTCGAGCCACATTTGTAGCATCAGTGCTGTCATCCATTGCCAAAGCTCAGACTTTAAAATTACTCTCTAAACTTCTGATAGATTTTCCCATTTCTTCAATTCACCAAACTACAGTCTGATTAGACAAGCTGATTTTAGCAATATACCCCATTTTTTCAGGGAAAATTATATTTGCCATGTTTTCCAAATATTGCTTAATAAACTCACCATCACTAAATGGTTTTGATTCTTTTGCTATTAAATATGCACCACGTAATTAGCTTTCATAATAGAATCCTCTGAGTTGCAACTTTTAAGAAAAGTTTTTTGTTTAAAAGACACCAAATTTGGCAGCATGTTTATGCATAGAACGCCTTTTCAAATTATACTCTTTAAAAACACGCACAAATTTCTTACAAATTAAGCAGAGTGCCTTAATATTTGCCTTGACAAAAAAAGTCATCTGCCCACTTTTCACTGAATAATCTTCCTTCATCTGTAATTTTTTCTTTTTGGTTTCTGTTTTCTTTTGAGACATTGTAGGAGCTAAGCTGGGATTAAAAAAATAATAGATAAGGGACTATATTTACTTTTATTATTAAAATTAATTGACAGGATAATATAAAGTGAATTTTGGGCTCTTCGGCATCTTGGGCGAGGCGGAGCCAATTGTAAATTGGGCAGATGATGGGTGAGGCACCATCAAGGTGTGGAAGTACACTTAATAATCAAATAAGAATGCTGATTTCCAAACACCATTAAATGGCCAACGTTGCAATGGTAGGTTGAAATACTAGTGATCATCACTGCCAGGTCACCACGAGCCCATGAAACATCTGGTGGTGTCAGTTCGACTGTCTGCATTTGGGAGATAACACACTGGAAGGCACACATCTCTGTAAAACTCAACGCTAGCATTTCAAATATCCAGAGTGTACACGTGCTGATTTTACATGACATTGCCACATGATGTTGTCATTTACAAAGTTCACACTTGAGATCTGCACAATGAAGTTCCACCAAAAAGAAAAAAATTCATAAAAAACCCTCCATGTTTAAGTAAGTTTATGACTTTGTGTTGGGCTGTATTCATAGACATCCTGTGCCACACGTGGCCCGTGAGTGTGGGTTGGACACCCTGGCTTACGAGATTGGGGGCAGAGGAGGAAGGTGATCAGACGCACTGTGAAGGATTGCTCTGGCTGCTGCACTGAAGGCAGATGGGGACGGACGCAGCAGGAGCAGGAACAGGAGCAAGGAGAGCACTGGGGAAGCTCCTGCAAGAATCCAGGCAGTGCCTGAAGGTGGCTCGGGCCTACAGATGCGCATAGAGGAGGGTGGAACGGGGCTGCAGCCCCCAAGGGCTCTTCCCCTGTGGTCAGTGCCCTGTCCAATGCACATTCTCATAACACTTTCATGACACCTAGCCTCCTCAGGAGAATTTGGGCAGCTCTGATACACAAATCGGTAACAAGAAGATACTGGAAGGGGCAAGTTAATTCCCGTGGCCGGGGCCGCCTTAGCTCTTCTGGGTCAGAGTTGTGACACCTTGAGCACCTGATTAAAGCAATGGAACATACTTTCCAGAAAAGAAAAATTATATATATATATATATTTATATATAATTATATATATGTATATATATATACACACATATAATTACAAATATGCATATATATCACACATTGAAAGGAGTTTATAGTCTTGGCCTCTAGGATTTAATTTGAACCCATTCTATGATTAATAGAACCCATTTCTTTGAAGCTATTTAAATCAGAGGACTAACTTCCAAGTTGAGAATTTGAGGTTCAGCAGGAGGAGACACAGCCCTTCACTGAGTGAGTGAGGAGATGTGTTGCATGCATGAACATTATGTACCCTCCCAGCCATCCTGAGAGGTCAAAATGTGGCCGAATCTTTTGCATATGTGTTATCGAGAAAAAAAATTTCTTCAGTGGAGAACTTAAAATTTGTATACTTTCAACACTCTACATCCTTATGGCATGGCACCCTTTGATGAATTTATTGATTAGTTTTTACACATTAAAGGAAAGGACTATTTTAGCCTGGGTATCTATCCTACTATTTTGAAAAAAAAGGAGATGTATTTAGTAATGCTTTTTTTTGAAACAGAGTCTCACTATGTCACCCTTGGTAGAGTGTTGTGGCCTCACAGCTCACAGCAACTTTAAACTCTTGGGTTCAAGTGAATCTTTTGCCTCAGCCCTCCCCAGTATCTGGGACTACAGGTGCCTGCCACAACACCTGGCTATTTTTTTTGTTGTTGCAGTTGTCATTGTTGTTTAGCTGGCTGAGGCTGGGTTCGAACCTGCCACCCTCAGTGTATGTGGCTGGCGCAGTAACCATTGTGCTACAAGTGTGAAGCCAAATTTAGAAGTTTTCTGGTGACCCTTCATTGACCCTACATTTTCAGCACCATTTTCCTAATAGTATGTGCTCACTTTGTGTCTCTGTGTTACATTTTCATAATTCTTGCAACATTTCAAATTGTTTCATTATTAGTGTATGTTTTGGAGATCTGTGATCAGTGATTTTTGATGTTACGATTGTAATTGTTTTGGTATACCATGCCCCAAGCCCATATAAGACAGCAGACTCCATCATACTGGTGCATGTTCTGAGTGCTCCTCTGATCAGCTTTTCTCTCATCTCCCTCCCTCTCCTTCGATGTCCCTATTTCCTGAGTCATGACAATATTGAAATTAGGCCAACTAATAATTATAAAATAGCTTCTAAGTATTCAAGTGAAGGGAAGAATCACACATCTCTCAGTTTAAATTAAAAGCTACAATGATTGAGCTTAGTGAGAAAGACATGCTCAAAGCTGAGATAGGTCCAAAGCTAGGCCTCTTGTACCACATAGTTAACCAAGTTGTGAATGCAAAGGAAAAATTTTCAAAGAAAATAAAAAATGGTACTCTAGTGAATTACATGATTGATTAGAAGTAAAACAGTCTCATTATTGTTATGGAGAAAATTTTAGTGGTCTGGATAGAGGATGAGACCAGCCATAGTATTCCCTTAAGCCAAAGCCTAATCCAGAACAATTCCCCAACTCTCTGCAATTCTATGAAGGCTAAGAGAAGTGAGGAAGCTGCCTACAGAAGAAAAATCTGAAGCTAGCAGAGGTTGATTCATAAGGTTAAGGAAAGAAAACATCCAAGTAACATAATATGCAAGGTGAGGCAGCAAGTGCTGATATAGAAGCTGCACCAAGTTTTCCAGAAGAACTAGCTAAGATAACTGATGAAGGCAACTTCACTAAATAACAGATTTTTTTTTTTTTTTGAAACAGAGTCTCAGCTGTCATCCTGGGTAGAGTGCTGTGGCATCACAGCTCACAGCAACCTCAAACTCTTGGGCTTAAGTGACTCTTGCCTCAGCCTCCCAAGTAGCTGGGCCCACAGGCACCTGCCACAACGCCTGGCTATTTTTGGTTTGTAGTTGTCATTGTAAACAACAGATTTTTAATGTAAACAAAATAGCTGGTAGGAGAGGGAGGAAGATGAGAGAAAAGCTGATCAGAGGACCACTCAGAACATGCACCAGTATGATTGCCTGTAATCTCAGCACTCTGAGAGGCTGAGACAGTGGTGGTGGTGGTGGGATTAACTGAGTTCAGAAGTTCAGAGACCAGTGTGAGCAAGAGCAAGACCCTGTCTTTACTAGAAGTAGAAAAACTAGCCAGGTATGGTGATGCATGTCTGTAGTCCTAGCTACATGGGAGGCTGAGGCTGAGGAAGAGAATCGCTTGAGCCCAAGACTTTGAGGTTGCTGTGAGCCATGATGCCACCATACTCTATCCAGGATGCCAGAGTGGGACTCTGTCTAAACAAGACAAGAAAAAACAAAAACAGCTTTGTAGTGGAGGAAGATGCCATCTAAGGCTTCCATAGCTTCAGAGGAAAAGTCATTGCCTGGCTTCAAAGCTTCTAAGGATGGACGGCCTCTCTTGTGAGGGGCAAATGCAGCTGGTAACTTTAAGTGGAAGTCAATGCTCATTTATTATTCTGAAAACCCTTGAGCCATTAAGAATTATTCTACATCTTTGCTTGTGCTTTAAAAATGGAAAAAGAAAGCCTGGGCGATAGCACAGTTGTTCACGACACGGTTTATTGGGTATTTTAAGCCCACTGTTGAGACCTACTGATAGCACAAAAGCTTTGATGGAGATGTATGAGATTATTTTTGTTTTCTTGTTTGTTAACACAACATCCATTCCACAGCTGTGGATCAAGAATAAATTTGACTTTCAAGTCTTATTATTTAAGAAATATATTTTGTAAGGCTATAGCTGCCTTGGAGAGTGATTCCTTTGATGGATCTGGGCAAAGTAAATGGAAAGCCATCTGGAAGAGATTTACCATTCTAGATGCCATTAAGAGCTTTTGTGATTCATGGGAGGAAATCAAAATATCAACCTTAAGAGAAATTTGGAAGAAACTGATTCCAGTCCTCATGGATGACTTTGAAGGGTTTGAGACTTCAAATGTGGTGAGAGTAGCAAGAAAACTAGAATTCCAAGTGGAGCCTGAAGATGTGAGTTTCTGTAGTCTAATGATGAGACCTAAAGCTTATAAATGAGCAAAGAAAGTGGTTTCTTGAGATGGAATTTACTGCTGGTTAAGAGTCTGTGAACATTGATGAAATGATAACAAAGGATTAGAATATTACATAAACTTGGTAAAGCAGCAGCAGGGTTTAAGAGGATTGACTCTAATTTTGAAAAAAAGTTCTACTGTGGGGAAAATGCTATTTAAAAGCATGCTACAGAGAAATCTTTAGTGAAAGGAAGAGTTAAACTCTGCAACAAACTTCACTGTTGCCTTATTTTAAGTTATTGCTACCGGTCCCCCAACCTGCAGCTACCACCACCCTGATTAATCAGAAGCAAGAACACTGAGCAAGACTCTCCCCCAGAAAAAAGGTCACAACTCACTGAAGGCCTAGATCATTGTTAGTATTTTTAGACATAAATTATCTAATTAAGGAATGCACATTGCTTTTAAAGATATAATACTATTTCATACTTTATAGAGTACATAGTAGTGTAAATATAACTTTTATAAGACCTGCAGAACCAAAATAAATGTATTGAATTCACTTTATTATAGTAGTCTGGAACCAAACCTATAGTATCTTTGAGGTATGCCTGTATTATAAAATTTTTTTTGGTACAAAAGTTTAAAAAAGAGTCCCTTTTGAAATATATATTTGAGGCTTGGAGCCTATAGTACAGTGCTTACAGCACCAGCCACATACACGGAGGCTGGTGGGTTTGAACCCAACCCCGGGCCAGCTAAACAATGACAACTGCAATAAAAAATAGCCGGTTTTTGTGGTGGGTACATGTAGTCCCAACTACTTGGGAGGCTGAGGCAAGAGAATAGCATAAGCCCAAGAGTTTGAGGTTGCTGTGAGCTGTGATGCCACAAAGGGTGACATAGTGAGACGCTGTCTCAAATAAAAAAAAAAAAAGAAAGAAAAAGAAAAAAGAAAAAGAAATATTTATTTGAAAACTGAGTATAGGGTGATATAACAACTCCCCTTTTTACAGTTTTGCTCCTGTTTGCCTTTTGTAAATGAAGAAATTGAAGCAGTTTTGCACGGAGCCTAGATTCTTCTCCATACATTTACCTACCTGGCTTGAAATGGAGGGAAAAAAGACTATTCAGTCCTAAATGTTGGGCTTTTTCCTTCCTCCTTTGTTACCTGACTAGAGTTGCACAGTAGTGTTGGGTATTCCATGAGCAGACTAAGCTAGTTATTATACTGGTGTGTATTTAGATTTGAAAGATCCAGATTGCAATTCTATTTCCTTAGACAATGCTCTTTATCTGACCCAGCACTAGCACTTCTTATCTAGAAGCAAAGACATTTTTCTGGTTGTTGGATTACTTTGATAAAGAGATTTGAGAAAGAATAAATCAGAACAAGAATAATAGAATATTTCCTCCAGAGAAATATGTAGACCCTTTCATTCTCATGTGTGTTCAAGAACAAAGGGATTTACTTTTTCTTAGTAGGATGGTGTGGCATACCGAACATATTTGACACTAGAAGTGGATCATTTTTGAACAACACCTTTCCTGTACATGACAAAATAATATTAATTATCATAAAATAAAAATCAGAGGTCTGTAGCTTTTATCCATAGGAATAGTGCCTAAATCTTTATCTCTATAAGTGTTCCTGTGTCCAGACATTAGTTTAGGATAATTTCTGGTTGTCTGATGCTGAGCATAATATAACGCAATTTTGCCTTAAGGATTTGTTACATTTGCTGCTAATGAATCTTTCATGCAAGGTAATTATTTCAGCAGAGAGAAGAGTAGAGCTGAGACTTTATTAAGCTTAGGATAGACTGTATGAACAGTGTTTTTAGTTGTTTTCTATTGCATATTTAATAAATATCTATGTGTGTGTCACAATTTGGTCTGAGACATGCTTTCATTATAATTTGGTAAGAAGGTTGTGGGGGAGTAGGTGTGGCACACCTTCTTTTGTGATGACTCTATCTAACAACAAGAACCTGAGAGTGTACTCGACCAGTTTTGTCAGTTCACAAATATTGGGTATTCAATGGTCTCCCTTATTCCCATGTTTCCTTGGTTGTTTCTGTAAACTCAGCACTTCTACACGTAGATCTTTCACTCTCATATGCCAAATGAATCAATATGAGATGACATGCCTTTGTTAAAAAGCAGACTCAACCTTATAATTGCTCTGGTTTACCAGGAAATAACAGCATACTACGTGTTCATTTGATGGAATGAACGCAGAGATGAAAAAGACTGAGTTAAACAAAAGTGACAAGGTCTCTTAAGCATTTGATTAGAAGATATCAAAATCAAGTTCAGAAGCCTTATTTCCTTTTATTTAGGATGTATTGCTGTGTTTGTAAGAAATTCTTAGTTTGGTTTGGTGGGTGAGCTGGGCTATAGAAATACATGGACAACACTAGGTGGCGCTGGAGGACTGTAATAATTGACCACAATTAGCGCCCTTTACAAATCATATCATTGTCCAAATGAGGGATGTGAAATTTTACGTTAAAAATGATACATATGCTTGAATTTTTTTCCTCTTCTGACTCTGCTTTGGCTCACTAAAAGTCCAATGCAATTTTTTCATGAATGAAATGGAGTTTATGTATTGCTTGCTAGGTAACAACTTTTCAAAACAAATTACACCGGGGAAATGTTCCTTTGTCTGGATGCGCCCATTTTAAAATTTTCTTGATCCTCAAAGTCGTGGTCTTAGTTTGGTTAACAGTCATTAACTTATTGTAAATTATCGGCAGGAAAATGTACTTGATAGTCACCTCTCTACTGAACGGCCATTTCCTATTTTGTACAGGTTTAAATTTTTTTTTAATCTGAAGAGTCACTGTAAATCTTGTAACAGCAGAGCACACGATGAAAGGCGAAGGCTGTTTCTTCATCCTCCATTGGCTCCCATTGTAAAAAAGAATGAAAAATGTCTGCTGCATGAGCTGATCTTTCTCAGGTCTCATCTGTACTCCTCAATTGGGAAAATCTATTTTATAATCACTTCATTGAGGGCTGTTTTTGTTCATTTCATTGAGGGGTATCCACTTCCTTGAACCCAATTAAGGTTTGGTAAAAGAGAAGATAGAACAGAGAGTTAATTATTATTACACTTGTATTCTGTTTTTTAAAAACGATAGAAGAAAGCATATACCTAGTTTTTCAATCAGCTTATTGGTTAAATTCTTCTGCAATACCTGCAAAGTTTCTGTCTCATATGTTAACTCTGAAACCTAAGACACAAGGTAGAAATTTGAGACTTGAAACATAAAAAATATAGTCTAAAGATATAATGGTATCATATATAGTCTAAAGATACAATAATATCTTAATGTCTTGGTCAAGAGGAAGATAATTTTCACAAAATTAACATCTATTATAATTCTTTTTTTTGAATTATAAAAACTAATCCAAAATCTCAGCATTGCAGATTTGCGATTCACCATGATAACCAGAAAGCACTTGTTATATAAAATATGAGATTCCTAATACATATTTAAATTTAAGTTAAATTATTCCAATTTTATATTCCTTTATCAAATATAATTAAAAAAATAAAAATAGCATGTGGTTTTACACACAATTTCCCTAAAAATATCAATGTAATTTCAAGTTTTAGGAGAGATGATTTTAGGGTATAAGCTTTACACTGAAGGTGTCCTGAGTGGGCACCTGGGATGCTGAGCAAACTCTTCGGCTACCTTAACTATCAAATCTCTTTTACTAGAGAACATATTTTTATTATAGTATATATCTTGCCATGTAGCTATGCTTTCTCAGTGTTTTTCTTATAATCCATAGTCAAAAAAAAAGCAAGAAAGATTGTCAGACTTTTGTTGCTAATCTTGAGGGATTTACTCATGTTGGAATACCCGGCAGTAAATTATTCATTAAGATCTCTGATTGTACCTCCAAGACCACAGAGTGTTAAGAAATCTTTCAAAATTCATAAGCATTCTCATACCAGGGAAGAAAATAGAACATCTTTGAGAATATATTTAAGGAGTGGGGTTCAAATAGGCTTCGGAAAGCACTTGCTTAACATTAATAAACCAGTTTTCATTTTGTGTTCTTCAGATCCGAAGTCTGAGAGAAAGATCATGTGGCAGAAAGATGTCCACTCCAAAGGGGAAATGTATTCCTAGAGAATATTTCCAGCATGCGAACGATTACTGTTGGAGTCTGTGGTAACTTGAAAAAGCTTTACAGATGTACAGAGTCAAAAGGGAATAGAGTTGTTAAAGAACGACACACTTTGTTGTATTGACATTTTGCTAGGTTAAATGATCAAACCAATTGTGAGACTGGAAGTTCATTTGTTATTAAAGAAGAAAAGAATAAAATTGTAAAACTATAATTTCATTGAAAAACAAATTCAGTGCATTCTCAGCAGTTCCAAATGAAAAGTCTTGAAAAACAACTTGACATTAGGTTTCTAGTGGGTTTTATTTGTTTTTCCAGGAAGCAACCATGGTGGAAAGAGAAAAGAACTCCATTTTAGAAGTTCTGGAATTAAGTTCTGACTCTAGAACAGTATTCAGAAGGTTAGGTTCCATTAACCTTAGAATAACCTTGGGCAGATTAGACTCTTTAAGGCTATTTCATCAACATATAATGTATGCTACCCACATCTTAAGGCCCTCAAGTAGATTAAGTAGGCTAGTGTGTGATGTATGAAGTAAACTACACAATGGAAAGCCCTTTTCATCCATCCAGCCATCCATCCATGCATCTATTTGTCATTTAATTATTCATTGAAATACTAGGCTAATTAAAGAAAGATGGAGACTTTACCTCTTTCATGTTTACATGGATGGAGCTGGAAAATATTATTCTTAGCAAAGTGTCTCAAGAATGGAAGAAAAAATATCCAATGTACTCAGCCCTACTATGAAACTAATATATAACTCTTATAAGAAAGCTATAACCCAATTACAACACAAGAATTGGGGAAAGGGACAAGGGAGGGGAGAAGAGAGGGGAAGATGGGTGGAGGGAGAGTAATGAGTAATTGATGTGTCCACATTTACAGTGCATCTTAGAAGGGTACAGGTGAAACTTACTAAATGTAGAATATAAATGTCTGTACACAATAACTAAGAAAATGTCATGAATACTATGTCAACCAGTTCAATGAAAATATTTCAGATTGTATATAAAACCAACACATTGTATCCCATGATTATATTTATGTACACAACCATGATATAATAAAAAAAAAACGAAAAAAAAGAAATACTAGGCTAAAATTGGTCTAAGATGTTTTTATAAGTGAAATGTATTTGAAAGTAGAATTATTTAATTCACTAGATAGCATACAAAATACCTCATGATAGTGACATAGAGTTGATGCCTTATATCTATGGTAGCTGTATGTTAAAGCAAAAGTAGCAAAAGATGAGATCAAAGTTCTTTCTTGCTTAATTTCTAAGAGGGTAAAGCTTGGATTGAAGGAGAAATTTCAGAACAAGGATATTAACATCACAAATAAAATGACTAGTAAAATAAGCAGCCCTTTTCCAGGAAATAAATGATATACGATCTGAACTGAAAGCAGAGGGCCATATAAAAAGTATTAAAAGATACATTTTGGGTGCAGTCATTTCATGAGTTCCTTAAAGGTCCAACTGAGGGGGGTGTTGCAGATGTGAAAAGAGAGACTGATTTTTTCCGCTAAGAGCTTCCAAATCAGTTAGAAAGAAGATATAAATGTAATGTCCTTGAGGATGAAATATGATAAAATGCCTAAATGAACAGACTAGTCCTAGATAGTATAGAGACTAAGGGAGAAGGAAATTGAGAAAGATGAAAGCAACAGCTTGAAAAAGTGGAACTCTCTCTTCTTACATCTTTCTCTTGAATCTGCTCCTTTCAAGTTTCCTTTTCATCTACCCACCCAAACTGCTCTTATCAAGGTCACTAAAGACTTCCATATTTTTACGTTGTGATCATTTTCACTCTTACCTGACTTATCAAAGATTTTGATTCACCTTCTCACTCCTCTTCCGTGGCTTCCTCCTTCGCCAGTGTTGGCTCAAACTCATGGCTAAGCTTGGGTTGTGGATCTGCCTTCTTCCTCTGTCCATCTTCCTCTTACAAACTCTTCCTCATATTAATGGTGACTCTCATTCTTTCTGATACCCAAGGTAAAAGGAGACAACGGTGCCTCTCATATCCCACATTTGACCCATCAGCAAAATATGTAATCAATTCACCTTATATCCAGAACTGGCTCACTTCTCACCACTTCTACTGCAGTCTGCGTCACCAAGTCATTCACCTTACTTGGACTGTTGCAGTAACCTCCTAACTGTTCTTGCCGCGCTGGCCTTGATCCCCTTCAGGCTGTTGTTGACACAGTATCTGCAGCAGTTTGTGTTAAAATGTGAGTCAAGCCTGCCACTTCTCTGCTCAGAGCAAGACATCCTGTAGGGACTTATGGAGCCAAGCTCCACCAGCCCTCCAGAGCCTGCTGGACTTGTCACCTCTGTGGTCCTCTCTTTGCGCCTCTCTCTGGCACATTTCCCCCCAGTCATTTTGTATAAACACAAGGTATATTTCTGCCTCAGCTTTTTTCATTCACTTTTCCCTTCACCTGAAAATCTTTTACTCAAAGTATCTACATGGCCTTCTCCCTCACTTCCTTCCCTCTTGATTCAGTTGTCATTTTCTTGGTGACGCCATCTTTCCCCCTTCCATGTAAAATTGTTTCTGTTTTTTTTTTTTAACTCTTGTTATTCTCTGTCTCTCTTCTGTTCTTTATTTTTTCCATAGAACTTGTCATTATCCAAACTACTGTATATTTTCATTTACAGTTTAGTTTTAGTTTCCTTGCACTAGGATATAAACTCCCTGAGGACAAGGATCAGTGTTTATTTGTTCCTTGTTGTACCCTCAGTACATTGAGCCACTGCTCATTCAATATATTTGTATTGAATGGATGGGTGGACGGATAGGAAAAGACTTAACAATCCAGATGTTAAAAATGGTTGGATTTAAAGAGGCGAAGAGAAAGAGGGAGTGAGTAGAGAAGGTCATTCCAGGAAGGGGCGGCAGCATAAGAAAGAACTTAGAAGTTTGGATCAAAACTAGTATGATTGGGGTTACTCAGGGAAAAAGGTTGAAGCAAATTTTCTCAGGAGTACTATATTGTTCAATCTTTAAAAAAATGTTTATTTTATTTTTTAATTAAATCATAGGTGTGTACATTAATGCAATCATGGGGTACAATATGCTGGTTTCATATACAATCTGAAATATTTTCATCAAATTGGTTTATGTTTATTTTATTTTTAATTGACAAATAATTTGTATATATTTAAACAGTACAACAGTGGTGTTATGACACAGTTGGTAGATTCCATCAACAGGGGATTGAAAGCATTTGGAAGAAATAACAATATAACAATAAAAAATAATACAAATAAGAAACAATAGAGCTGCACAATTATTTACAAGGCATTTGCATTATAGTAGGTATTATAATTAACCCAGAGATGATTTAAAGTATAAGAGAACACATGCATAAGTTATGTAAATATATTACAATGTTTTGTGTCAGGGACTAGAGCATCCAGGGACTTTGGTATCCACGGTGGTTCCTGGGACCAATTCCCCTGGGATGGCGAGAGACTAGTGTACATGCATACATTATGGGATGATTAAATCAATCTAATAAACATTTCCATGTCATTAAACATTGATAGTTGGGATAACACCAGACTTTGACAAAGAAGGTTCAAACGTCATCCTGTGAAATGGGGTTTTTATATTCCAATCTACCACCATTCAGGATAGGGTTTCTCAAAGCACTCTCTTCTGACAACCTTCATCATGGTCACCTGGATACTTCTTAAAATACATCTTAACCCTAAAAGTTAAGGGCCAAAGCCCAGACCGATGACTCCTAATCTAAAGCATAGCCCAGTAATGTGCATTCTAACAAACTCTCCAGGTAAAACCAAGCAAACTAAGGTTTGGGAGTGACTGGGTTGGGATATACTGGCTACTAGCTCTAGGGTCACTTGGGGACAAAAAGAGGAAAGGAGGTAGGGTGAGAAAAGCTATGGGTGTGGATTTAATCTAACTCTCCGTTTACCATGTTTCTGAGTGAGGATTCTCTTGAAGAAACGGTTTCTTAGAAAAAAATCAATACATGAAAACAACCCCTTTCTCTACATAGGGCAATAAAGGAAGATTATTTCTTGTGTTTGCCCAAGTTAACAGGGGAAATATTATATGTTGTTTAAGAAATAAT
Source organism: Perodicticus potto (assembly GCA_963574655.1). NCBI lineage: Eukaryota > Metazoa > Chordata > Mammalia > Primates > Lorisidae > Perodicticus > Perodicticus potto. Next base: position 22,293 of record CAUYRH010072180.1, read on the forward strand.
CTAGGAGTAGTATAAGGAGTTGATCCCCCCATCAAACAAGTATTTCCTGAGCTTCTACAGCACATCGGGCCTCATACTAAAGGCTGGGGGATAAAGATGAATAAGGCAGAGTCCCCACATTTCAGTGCTCCTAGTGCTGAGATTAATGGGAGCTGGGCAACTGGTTAGAAATGCTAAAAACATTTAGAATATGGCTGTCCACGTGTGAGGTGATGAAAGTCTCATCTACAGCAGTGGCAAGGAGGTGGACACAAGAGGTATTCAGAAGGGAAATTTTACAGGACCGTGTGCCTGACTGAATACGAGACACACACAGAAATACCCAGCACTCTTCTGAGGTGTAAAGGATACAAGCATAGAAAATCTGACTGGCACTAACGGAGTCGGGGGAGCTGTGAATAGGAACGTGTGGTGGTGGGAGGGTGGCAAGGAGGTATTGCCAAGTTCACTCTGGAACACTGTGTATTGAACGACAGCAGGACATTTGAATGAAGATCCTCTAGTGCAGTGATTCTCAACCTTCTTAATGCCATGGCCCTTTAATACAGTTCCTCATGTTGTGTGACCCCCAACCATAAATTATTTTCATTGCTACTTCATAACCATAATTTTGCTACTGTTATGAATCATAATGTATCTGATATGCAGGAATATTTAGGCGACCCCTGTGAAAGGGTCATTTGACCCCCAAAGGGGTCGCGACCCACAGGTTGAGAACCGCTGCTGTAGTGGCTGGAGACACTGGATGAGAGTGCACGTCAAAGGGGAGGGTTGGAGGGTGGACTGTTAGCCTGGGCTTGGTTAGTAAGACAAGCCAGCACAGGAGAAAAGCGTGAGCCACCAGAGAGGCAAGGAAGAAACCTGGAAAGGAGGTTGTTGCGAAGTTAGTTATTGGTATCACAACATCTAAAGTGGAATAATCGAGAAAGTCCATTGAATTCCGTGGAATAATCGAGAAAGTCCATTGAATTCCGTGAAACACACAGGTTACTTTACAGTCCCGTCATGAGAAGAGATTACGATTCCCAGGTGCAGAAGGCGATCAGGAAGCAGGAGCACTGAGGTCGGACATGTCAGGGCTGCACCACAATAGGAAAAGGTGCTAGTGGTTTTTCTTGAGTGAAGGCCTCACAGTTCTCCTCCCTGCCAGAAAGTTTGATTTAAAAGCCCCGAGCTCCAAGGCCCAGCACTGTCTGTCTGAGGGGGTGACTGACCCCTCTGCCCGGGCCCCAGTGATGACGCACAGTGTGTTTGCCCAGCTCTCCTGCCGCCCAGCTCCTTTTCCTCTTTCACCTAGTCCTGAAGGTAGAAGGGACAAGGTGAGGCCTGATTGTCATAAACCTTTGGGCAAAATACTAACAAATGGTGAGACACATGAACTGTGCAATACGATTTTCAGTGTACCTGTGCGGGGTGCAGCTGGAATTAGGGATACCTGGGGATTTTGGTACTACCATACACTTGGCCCTGGGTATGATGAGGTTAATGGATCAGTCGCTTGAGTAACCCATCCAGGATACATTTCCTATTTAGTTTCTGATTCTGAGGAGAGTTTCTGAGGACATTTGGGATAAGACTTTGGCCTAGACTTCTTACTCCGGAGCTGTTCCTTCTGCTCATTTCACTGAGCTGAGGTTTGCCTGAAAACTTCCTCCCACTGTGAACTATCTGAGCATTCCACAGACGAGGGCTCAGGAATGCTCTCTTACTGGAGGTGCACTAGGCTATTTTCTGAACACTGTGTTTTCCGAGTGTGGCTGAACATTCAGCTCAATTCAGTTGAAGGTGAGGCTAACGGTGCAAAACTTAATATCACAGGTTGGTGCAGAAGACAGATGTATAAATGCTGTGGTGCAAATGATTTGACAGTATGTTTTGGTGCACAAATCCTTGAGAAAGGTGGAGAGGATGCCGCATGATCTCTAAGCAAAGGTTTGTAAGATTAGGAGATTATCTAGGGATTGAGTTAAGAGGAGTCAAAACAAAGAAAAGGAGATACAGAGATGACACATATAGTTGTGTGCTGGAGGCTCTAGGAATAAGTAACTGATGAATGTGGAGTATGTATCTGAGGTGAGGACAGGTGGCAGGAGAGGAAACTGGAGGAATGGACAGACAGAGACCAGCCTACAAGGGGTCTTCTCTGCTGAGCCTAGGGATTTGTGTTTTGTGTTATTTATTTATTTATTTATTTAATTTTTTGTGACAGAGTCTCACTCTGTTGCCCAGGCTGAAGTGCCATGGAGTCAGCCTAGCTCAGAGTAACCTCCAACTCCTGGGTTCAAGTGATCCTCCTGCCTCAGCCTCCTGAGTAGCTGGGACTATAAGCACCAGCCACAATTTAGTAGCGATGGGGTCTTGCTCTTGCTCAGGCTGTTCTGGGACTCCTGAGCTCAAATTATCCTCCCACCTCAGCCTCCCAAAGTGCTAGGAATACAGACATGAGTCACTGTGCCTGGCCTGAGCCTGAGGATTTGGAGTTGATCCTGTAGGTGAGGGGGAGTTAACGAAAAGTTTTAGCAAGTATGTGGTATGGGCACATTTTGTTTCAGCTCTGTCATTCAGGGAGAAGGGTATATTTATGCACATAGAAGTTGACAAGAGTGGAGACCAGTGAGCAGGGAATTGCCATAGACTAGATGACAGATGGTGATATGAGTCTGAATGAGTAGCAGAAACAGTACCAGAGGACATAGCAGAGAAAAGAGATAATTAAGTATAAAATTGAAGGATGTTAATAATTTTGTTTGATGTGGAAAACAAAAAAGAAGAAATAAAGGAATTTGGTACTTAAGGTTTTCAGAATGGTAATGGTGTTACTAATTAGTCAGCTTTGGCTGTGATAAAGCTGTAAAATAAATAATCCCTAAATCTTGACAGGTAAACAATAAACATTTATTTCTCACTTTTGGCTCTGCAGGATTGAAGGTCTGCTTGGTGACTATGCTCTGATAACAGGTCAGGCTCTGGTCTGCCTTGTGTATCAGTTCTTCTACGTCCCATGCTGGTGTGTGCTGTCTTCTGGTGGCTAGAGGGGCAAGTGGAAATGTGCTATGCCTCTTAAAGGCTCTGATTAGGATTAAAAGAAAGAAAGAAGGAAGGAAAGTAAGAAAGAAAGCTTGACTTTGCCCCATTCCACCATGAGAATCACTTAGCAAAGAGCATAAACTTAGTCCCATTACAACTAGAGAACTCCAGAGTCTATGACACCAACCAGCAGGATATGTGATACATACATTATACAATGATAGAATATGTTCAGTTTTAGGCATATTCATTTTAGGTGTCTCTAGCATGTCCAAATGAACATTCTAGCAATTGAATATTTGGGTCAAGGAAAATATAAGAACTGGACTTATGATTTTGGTGGTCATTGGATGCTAATAATTAATAAAACCAGGAACTAGACAAGATTGCCTAGTAGGACTGAAAAGAGAAAAATAGGGTTACTGATGGAGCCATAAGGGAACCAAAGCTTAATATATGAAGATACATGCGCAGATAATCTGCGAAGGAATAGTTAGAGGGGGTGCTGAAAAACTTGGAGAGAGAATGGTGGCACTGAAACTAAAATAGTGTAGAGTGTGCATTGATGGTCCAATAATTCTTAGCTTTGGTTTACGTTGGTTTCAGTGGATACTGATGTGAAGATCTTTTTTGTCTAACTTGAACAGTTACTGATTGATGCTTATAGACTCACTCACAGAGCAATAATGTAAATAAAACTCGGTATGGTTTTTGGCATGTGCCTGGCACTCAGTAAATAGTGGCCATTACCCTAATGAAAACTGTAGAACTTCAATACAAAATTTGATGTTAGTCCATTTTGCTTTGAACTTTATCAAAAGCATTTTATTACTGGAACTGGAAGAAGCAGAAAAATGTAGTGGTATGTGGTTTTTATGGCATGACCCCTGAAATTAATTATGTGAAATCCCAAGATAGCTGTTTTTATTAATTTGATTGTTCAAAAGGGAAGGTGAGAGGATTGTTGCATCCCTGTGATATCTCTTATTTAAAAAGTATCTAATCCACAACATTGCTATCATTATGATGTTCAGGTTAAAACAGCCCCTTTTATCCTGCTTGTATAAATCATCTTGTTTTAGAGTCATATTAGCAAGTTAGGATAAAATCTGCAAAAACATGTATATTTCAAACCATCCAGATTACTTTAGATTATGAAGATGAAGCACATATAATATTTGCAGACTCTGTTTCAGAGAGATTTTAGGTCTTGTCCATATCATTTCTTCCATCCCTGGTGTGGTTGAGATTCTGAGTGTTCTTTCCAGCTGAAGCAGATACTATATTTTGCTTTGTTATTGGTGATCAAGTTCTTTGTCTTTAATGATTCTCCTTTAGGTAACTGCCAATAAATAATCTCTGGAGAACCACCATAAAGAATTTCTGAAATTAGATTATAATGCAAAGTTTTGCTTAGTCACAATATTTAAAAAAATTTAATTATGATTTTTGAGCAATGACCTCAATCTTCTCATCTTTTACATTTAACTGCCTTTTTAATGCTAGTTCTTTAATTTTTCGTATTGTGTTCATTCTCTTTTTAAAGTTTGTGAGCATAATTAAAACTACCTCTATCCTCAACTAGCAGAATAAATGAAATATGGATAAAAAGACCGAGCATATAAATTACCTTTAAAAGAGAAAATGTCTTTTACATAAGGCTTTTTGATTCCTTGTAATTTTTTTCATTCCAGAGCTGGATAGGTACTTTTCCTCTCTAGTCCAGTGATCTTGTTATTAAAGCATTCTTGTAAAGGTAATTTAGCACACAAGCCTCATACTTATTAACCAAATTCTACTACATTCAAATACTAAATATTCTAGGTGAGTGAAAATCACTTTGCAAATGATTCTTCCTTCCACTAGCAAAATACCTTGAAGGCCTAGAGGGGCTGAGGTTTCTTTAGTTGTCCTGAGTGATGTTTAAGAATTCTGCAAAAGTAGAAATAGCTTTGTATTTTTTAGCAAATATTCATGAGTATAATAAGGATGCCACTTTGAGTGTAGATCCCCATAAATCAATGACATTAAAAACATATGCAGGACAATTTATATGAAAAAAGTGATATGATTAATACAATAGAGTCAACCCTTGACCTAGAGGAAAGGTTATGAATGTTGGGCAGGGAAGAAACACACACATACGCACACACACTTGACTCAAGCCCACAAACACACTTAACTAAAAAATCTTTGAAATGCACAGGAAAAAAAATCTTACTTTAAATTGTTATTATCTTTGAAAATCATAATGCAATATGTAATTGTTTTCTGTGAAGCAGATTTTTTAAAATCAGAAATGACTTTACATTTACTCATATAAAATAGAATGAAGTCATTTTAAAAACCACCTAATCTTACCATTTTATATATATATCTATATAATCATTCTATCGAAGAGGGTACCAAGGCCCGGGGAATCTTTGAACACTTGCCCGAGGTTATTCAACATGCAAATATCAGGTTCTACTGAAGTCGGGGCAGAAGGATGATACAATCTTTGTAAGTTTTTGATGCTATTAGGAAGAAAAAAATAGACACATGCAGTACTATGTACAAAGTGATATAATTTGGCCTGAAGCTTTAGCAAGACCACAGCTGGGTGCTTCATAACAGCACTTTTCTGTTTTTACTTGGATTTAGGGTAAAATATGATGATATTCATGTGTTTTTAAGACAAGTTCATTTTAGGAAGAGTTTTGTAGAAATCAAGTCCATTCTCTCCTTTTATCTGTTTTCCTGCCCCCAAATAATTCAAACCTTTAACACTTGCCCTCTCTATCCTCTGCTAAAAAAAGAGAATCATACAAATGAACCTAACCAATCAACTAATTACATTTAACAGCACTATTGGTATTTTTCAGAGGAATACTAATTTTAATTTCTTCTGGTTTTTATTATCAGGAAAGTTGATATCATTATATCTTTTTGATGTCAGCTTATTTTAACCCTTTAAGGATATATTTCCTGGAGAGAAATATATCTTTATATATATACATAAACACACACACAAATATATATAGTTGTTTTGTACTGTTCATTTCAGGTTGAACGAGACAGACGCGGGGAAAAGTCAATGGTAGAGTGTGGGATTTATGGCTGTTATAATTCATGCTAAGTTTATATGTACAATAAGTTGCATTGCACACAAAAGTTAGAAAGAGAATGATTTCAGAAAGGATTCTCAATGTGAGTAAATTCTGAAAAAATTGTTACAAGTACTTCTTAAGGATAATAAATGTTTTTCTTTTTATCCAAGTGAAGCTGATTGTTAGATGTGTTCTAAAAGTGAATGTTAGAGTAGGGTGCTAATTTAAACAGAAGAATGTATGAGAATAATCTTGTGTTGCTTTTCATTCTTTTTAAAACAAATGATAGGAAAGACAAGGAGTGAATGAGCCATCTTCGTCCCCCTCTCCCACAGTATCACGTCATTAAAACTGGAGAGGTTTAGCAGAAACAATGATAAGTTTTTCAGTCTTACTTGGTGGCTTAGAGTCCTCTGCTGATTAAATACTACAGGAAATACTGGAGAAGGCTCCTGGGAAGATACAAAAAAATGACAATCCACTGTTGTTTTATATCCCAGGTCAAGTGTCTCCTACGATCCAGTGAGAGTTGAATGTCTGGGTAGAAGATCTCAGGTCATTAACAGAAAAAGTTCTTTGGCTCCCTGTGTCATAGAACAAAGTGTTAAACGGGTTCCCATTGCTAGGAGCCTGTGGTGCTTTTCTTAAATAATCAGTCCCATTCAGACAGAGATTTTAAGGTCCCTTATCCTCTTTCTATTTCACAAGCAGTAATTTTTTAAGGCTAAATGGCACTAGAGGCAGAATGCTTTTAAAGTAAGGTTTAGAAAAGAACTTGGTATATCCCAAAGCTGGCCTGATTCTTTTTCATTTTCCCAAAGGTCAGATAAAAGTTCAGCTCTGACAGCATTGTGCTTGGGTGTCCAGATAGAGAGGCAGGCAACATTCACTCCAGCTATAAACTCCAGCCTGGGAGAGCCAGGCAACTCATCTAAAAGTGGAGATCAGTTTGAGAATGGCCTCATGAACCCTGCATAGCCGAGTCAGACAGAGCTTCCTTTGCCCTACTTTGGCCCTTCAGCTTCAGTTATAGTTGCCCTAAGTCTTTATTTTTTTTTTTCTTTAAGGTTTTAAGAACATAAAAGAAATCTAGAAAATAACCAAGACAACTTTGTAGTTATGCTGTTATTTATACATGTGTATTTTTTCCAAAGTGGATTTTCAGAGTTCTGGTTAGAAGGTGTGTTTCACTGCTTTGTACTCTGCATAAACCCCAGTGAATTCCAAGTAGTCACCACTGTGTGACTCCTTGTGAGGCAGAGAACAACTTTTGAGGTACAAGAGCTTGCTATTTAAAGAGCTACTTTTAGCTGGAAGGGAGAGTGTAGGCCTCAAAGTGCCAGCAGGTTTGTCCTATAGTGGGCATCTAATTTGGAGACTTTTGGAGATCTGGTTCCAGGTGAAGGTCTCAGCAGGGCTCCCCTTGCATCTGCTCCAGCAAAGTGTGGCTCGGTTGATTGTCTCTGTCTTGTTTTGGGGGAAGGGTGGCCTGCATCTCCCAGGGGCATTCAGACTGTTGTTATCCCGGGACCTTCTGTGAGTGTACATGTGTCTAGGTCCAGATCGTCCAGAGTGAGATTCTGCAGAGCCATGCATGAGAAAGAACATCCTGAGATTCATTAACAACCACAATTTTATTTTGATGCCACTTATTCAGGCTCCTGAAGTAAATTTCAACCAAATTTCTTCAGATTAATAAGGAAATGTTATCCCACAGTGTGCATCACTCAGGACTAGGTTCTGGTTGAACAGGCAGGGCTGGAGAGGCATTTGACAGGGTGAGGGAAGAGAAATGCCCTTAGCTAGGCTCGACTTGGGGTGTGAATATGGGCATGCTGAAGAGACGCTGGCAGCCCTTAGGCACCAGAAGGGTAGGGTCTGGATCTCAGGGAATACTGGCAAAGCTGGTCTGATGGTCGTGAGCTGGAAAAGGTGAAGGGAAGAAGAAAAGCACGTGGATTGAGGGAGAACAGTGGGGATGGGGTAGATAGAGGTATAGAGATAGAGACCCAGAGAGTCAGAAATACCGAGAGAGACTTACAGAGAAGCAGAAGACAGAAATATACATATTTCCTCTCTCTCACACTGCTGGGGGTGGGCAGAGGAGAGAGAGAGAGAGAAGAGAGAGACAGCCAGAGTATAGAGGCCAAGTCCACTGGTCGAGGGGGAGGTGCTGGAAGCACGGAGGTGGCAACGGCTGGAAGCAGCCCCCCCCCACCCCGGTCCTTTCTCCTCCTTCACGCTCGGCCCGGTCGTCGGCGAGGAGTCGAGAGTCCAAGGTCGGCTAGTCCTCTGGGCTGTGGCGCGCTGAATGGCTGGCAGTCTACCGCACCTCCGCCTTCGGCCCGGCAGCCACAGGTCCGAGGCGCCTGGCGTGGGCGCCTGCACCCTCCCGCGGCTCTCCGGGCCCCACACACCTCCCGGCTGCCTTCGCCGTCCTCCCCACACCCCCGGCGGAGGGGGCGCTTCTGCCTCCAGCGAATCCACAGGGCAAGAGTCACTTCCCCTGAGGGCCCGGCCCGCCGAGAGCCTGGGAGCGGGATCTATGCACACGGGGTGCTAATTAGTCTCTGAGGAATCCTTCATCCAGGTGCCAACGGACATGCCCGTGCCAGGAAGATAGGCGCGCCCAGCCGCGGCTGTGCGGAGACCACGACCCACCGCGCGCCTGGACGCCCGCACTCTCCAGAGCGTCCCCGGGTGGCCGGGTAGGACCAGGGACAGCGCCCGCCTCTCCACTGCGGGGCGGCTCCTGGGGGCTTCTCGGGGGTGAGCGCAGAGGCGCAGTCGCTTCGCGCTCCCGCAGACTCCCGATTCTCGGCACCCCACCCCTCCCTCAGAAACTCGGACTGCTCGCGCCTGCCGTGGGGTTTTTTTTTTCTTCTGAGAGACCCGTGTCTTATCTCTCAAGTTCAAGTCCGGAGGACTTGCCCAGTCTCTTCCCTTTAAGTCCTTTGTACCATCCTCGGGCAGCTGTGGGAAGCCAGGAGCGCTGTACTGCTCGGAGCCCTGCTCTGCTGGTCCCAGGGCCAGAGCGGCCAGTCCCGGTCTGTCCGGCGCAGCGACCCGGCGCATTCGCAGCTTTTCCTCCCTCTTTCTCTCCTCCCTTTCTTTCTTCCTCTCTTTCCTCCTCCACTTCCCCCTCCCTTTCTTGTCTCTTAAGTTTCCTGCACCGTGAATCCAACTGTGCCAAGCCTAGGCTCCCGCGAACCAATCCAGAGCTCGACCCCGGCACAGGGACAGCGATTCCGCCAAGGCTGGACCAGGCAGCCGACCCGTCCGCGCCCGAGCATGGAGACCGAGTGCCTGGGAGGGCACGTCCGGGGCGCTGGAGACTCCAGGCCCGAGTAGCTCCTCCATGGAGCCTGGCCAGAGCAGTCCCTGCCCTCCAGATTCGCCCCCAGTCCTGTGCGGTACGTACCCTTCGCTTCCACTGCTCCAGAAGGGACACCTTGAGGGTGGTGGTGGTGGGGTGGGCACGAGGGAGGGACGGTCAGGAGGGGCACTGGCTGGGGGACAGAGCATGTCTGACAGGTGACCCCCAGCCCCGGGAGGCTTCTACTCTAGAAGTTGATGACTGGTTGTGCCCCTTTGGCTCAAAAAAAGTAGTGCTAGAGGTGTGATTGTGTGTATGTGTGTGTACCGCTGTGTGTGCAGGGCTGGAACGGGTAAACTGAGCCCTGCCTTTCGGTATGCAAATTTCATTCTTTCCCCACCCCTACTTCACTGAACGTGTTGGGGATACTCAACACCTAATATTGGTCAGTTCTACCTACCCTTTCCTCTCACCGCGCCCCCCTCGCTCAGTCCCTCGCTCCCTCTCTTTCTCTATCTCTCTCTGCTGGCGTGTACGTGTGAGAGCTGCCAGGGCTGGCGAAGCACCAGCCGCTGCCTTCAGTCCAAGCAGCCCGGCCATCAGACACTAGGGCAGGTCTCGCCAGAGACCGCCGGGCTCCGAAGCAGCCTACACGCGGCTCTGCGTGCTCTGCCGCCCGGAGCTCGTACCCGAGGAGCGCGGGGCGCTCGGAGCCCCTCACCCTCCCTCCCGCCCGCTGCCTGCGGACCGCGCGCTTGTGCTCTCAGGCGCCGGATTTACTCGCTTTTCAATTTTTTCATATCCCTCTTCCTGTTTTTTTTTTTTTTTTTTTTTTTTAATTTTTTGTTCCCTCCTCTCCGCCACGACTCCTTTCCCCGCTTGATCGCCAAGCCTAACCTTGCCCGCTTGGTCATGGGGTGTCTAATTTCATTTGTATCTAGGCTGCTGAGAGCGCTCCTGGCTCTGTAAAGTGGATGTCAGGTGGATCTATGTTTTTGAAGGAACAAAGACTCAGAGAAGGCACCGCCAAGGAAGTTTGATACGCGGGAGGATGCAGGCTGCGTGCTGGTACGTGCTTCTCCTCCTGCAGCCCACCGTCTACTTGGTAAGTCTCGGGGGTCCGGGGCCTCCTCAATTCCATCCCCGCCAGGAAGTGAGGCGTCTAGGGGCGCGCGGGGGGGGGCGTCAGTTCAAGGAGAGCAGCGTTCCCAGCTAGTGTGTTGGAACAACTTTGGCAAGCTGGTCTCCAGATACCTGAGGGATTTTCCGGGGGGTACTCACCCCCATTTCCTGCTCCAGTCCCCCCTTATGCTTGTGATTCCGAACAGCAGCTAGGGAACCCTAGACACCCCAAATACAAAGAGGTAGTGGGGAGGAATGCTTTATTGAGGAGAAGGCAAAGAGATGGGGTTGAAAGCATGGAACTCTCAGTAGTTCATCCAGAGTTAAAACTAAAGGAAATAAGGGTGGGGCTGGGGTGTGTGTGTGAAAGCACAAATCTATCCAGATCTCGGACTTTGAAGGAGAATCTACCCAGCCTACTCCCCCAATTTGGAGACGTGGCACAAAAAGACGTGCAGGTAACTTTTCTTGACTTGTAGGGATTTAGAAAGGATAAGTTTAACTATCAAGAATACTGCAAACAAGCAGGTTAGAGATACTCCAGCAAGCATGTCCACCTGCCTCTCCTCTTTGACCAGTCTTTTGCACCAAATAACTAAATGTCACCTCCAGTTCCTAGTCCCTCATTAGGGAATGCTAGGCCTTGTCCCTAGGGAGAGAGTTGTAAACAACAGTGGTCCCCGTCCTCCAGGAGCAGAGTTTTCTAGGGTCTGGACTTTGCTCACTGTTGGAACTGGACTCCAGGGCAAAGCGCTTTGTTGTGGCGAATTAGGAGCTGTAAGCAGCACGCCAGCCAAGAAGGGACAGTGGTATTCTTTCAGTCTGGCTTCTGGGGTAGGGAGCAGGGACACTTTTCCTCTGTTGGTGAAGTTGTGTTCAGTGCATCCACCCTCCATAACTCATCCTGGACTGTAGAGCGCACCCAGGGCTCATGGTGTTATGTTTAGAGGTGAGGAGCACTGGAGCGGCCTGAGCTCTCTGGTGGGACTAGATAATCCGGATTGGAGGTGGTACTGGTGCCCCTCAACCCAAGAGCTTCAGAACCCACAAGACTGGAAAGGTTGCTATCCTTGCAATTGACAGCGTTTCTTGGCCCTTGCCCTTGGTACACGTGACTGCAGGGCTGCGAGTTGTGTCAGTTCTCTGTGTGAGTGAGCATATATATATGTGTGTGTGTGCGCGCGCGTGCGTCTGTGAACATGTGTATTTAATCGATTTCAGCTTCAATCCAAGAACCCTTAGTGTTGCCTTTCTTTGCACCTTCATCGCCTGACCGTAGCAGCCGCGGACGCCAGAGGGCGCTGCGCATCAGTGTCCTGGTCCACAGGACACTGTGGGGTAAACAGGTGAAAGCCAGGGCAGCCAATCCAAAAAAACTGCCTTTCAGACTCAGTCTCTGAAGTCTGAGCCTTTCTCCTATCGGACGCAGACGGAATGCAAAAAGTGTCCTTCCCATTTCCCATCCTTAATCATTCTAGCCCCTGCCTGTGTCCAGTAAACCCACTGACATTGAGAGCCCAGAGATGGAGGGCAGAAAGTTTGGCCAGAGGAAATACGGCATTTTTCTTTACTGAGAAATGCGGGAGGGAGTGCAAAGTGAAAGCGATAGAGTAGGAATATTAACGGTTCCCTTGACCACCGTAACCCGCCTGCCCCTCTCCTCTGCATACCTTTACGCATGACCTGAACCTCAGGACTGTCCTTACGTCCTTGGGCTGTACACACACACACACACACACACACACACACACACACACACACACACGACAAAGGCTCGTGGCTGTGGTGCAGTTTATCGCTTGGAGCAAGTATTTCGATAGTCTAGAAAATAATCTATCAAAAGCAGAAGTGAAATCAATACGTTGTGTTAAATTTTAAATGTGTTTGTTGGCAGTTAAACCGTTTTCCACTCATTACAACAACAGTGCTGGATTTATTCTAATGCGCTGCGTTCTTAACAACAAGCGCATTAATTCTCCTTTAATTGTAAACTGGGAGCATTTGAAAACCATTCAGTGTGCAAATTATGCTGATTCAATTACCGTTTAGTTACAGACTTCATTACCTGAATTCCTTTTGGCAATACAGAGAAAGGAGGCAATTTTTCCAATTTCACTCAAAACAATACAAAATGTGAACAATAAAATGGAGAAGGCGATTTAGAAGTCCATTCTTTTCTCTCCAATCTAAAGTTGTTTTGTGTGTCGCGGATTAGAAACCACACACACCACAAAAACAAAAGGCTGATGGCTGTGACCCAAGGCAGTATTTCCAGGGATTGAAATCCCACGGTTACCTGCCAGAAAAATTCCAAGATATTTTTCCTGGAGTAGCAGGAAGCTGACTTTTATCATAAAATGAATTTCAAAGGGTGAACCGGGCAGTCACTTCTGGATGGTTTTAGGCAAATAAAGAAGCAGGGAGCCTCCATTAAAACTCCAGGGCAGTGAACAGATCAAGCCTTCTTTCTTTATCTGTTTTATTAAAAAACCCCTGATATTGTTAACTGAATTAATCATTTGTTTGTAGTTGCACACTAGGAGACCCCAGCCCTTTCAAGGACCTGCAATAGATGCATACAGATTGTCAGGAGCTGCTTAAGTCACACTCCAAGAAGGCAAGGGTGGCAGAACCATTGTTTTATTTTTTCCTTGAACTGACATAAGCCAGAGAATAATTGAATGAGTAATTTTTGTCTTTATGAGATCACGCCATGCACTCTGTTTATGCTTTGCCTTTTAACTGATACCTCAGTACCCCTTTCCTTTTAAGCCCATGGAGTCCCAGTTATGTTTCCCAAGGAGTAATCACCACATTATGTCCAGGGAGCAAGGTTTGTCTAGTTATCTCCTAAAGAGAAATATTTAGGCTTCTGCTCGTAGAAAGATATTTTACATATCTTGAAACTTGAGAAGAATTTCTTATGAAAAACAACTGTCTATCCAACAGATCAATGCTCCACACAAAGCTAGTTTTCTTCCTGTATTTGGATAAATATTCTCAAAGTATGTTCCTTGGCACAGGAATCATAGAATGCTTGTTTTAGGCTGAGTATTTTGTGTTGAGAGATGATCTATCCTAGTGCAAAGTAGGACTTATTTCAGTACTTCAATGGGAAGCTAATATGAAGTGTTTTTACAAAGTTACCTTCAAAAGCATATTAGTTAGAATACTCAGAAATACCTATTAAAGCATATTAGCTAGAATACTCAAAAATAGACCACAAGCAAGCTACAGTCACAAATGCACAGGGGTGAAGAGGGAGTGGTAAATTCTTTTAAAAATAAAGACAATGAAATATTCTAATGTCGTGTATTTCAGATTTAAAGGTCTGGATTCTAAGGTCTGGATGCTATGGCTTAGCAATACTTATTTAAGCAAAAACAACGCTTCTGCAATCTTCGTTTTCCCGTCAGTTCTGGACTGATTCCAAAATATTTGCAGTATGATATAGTGGATAAAAGGACTCTGGTATTTTAAATGAAGTAAAGCACACACTGAAAAAACTAGAAAAATATAGTTGTCAACCTACAGCATGAGGGTCCTACATTGAGTTATTCTCAGTGGATCAAACTGAGGGATAGGCCAGAGAACAGGGGGAAGATCTCCCATAGAAAGTGTGATGTTCTGTTTGGGGTCTTACCTGTGGTAATTTTCAGGTTGAGAATTTAGTCCCATGAGCACTTTCTATGCACATCAATGAAAAAGTTACTAATAAATTGAGTCTAGAAAAACTGACAAGGGGTTGTATGATTTTATCACAATCAGACACACATCCATAGCACCACTCTATTGGGAAGAGTTCCTGTCAGTTCTGCTAAGAATTAATTGCTAATTATTTACTTGCTTCTTTAAAATAGACAAGATTTGAAAGTCCTTTCTAAAAATTGTGCCACAACATTTTAAGACAAGTTTAGGGTGTCCTAAAAAATCTAAATTTTATACTATTGCTTAATAGAGTTTGAAGAGTGAGTAATACACCCATGGGACCACTATCTCAACACTGTTAGAAGCCAGAGGACTTGGGTAAATTCCACTTATTATGAAGGTGGCTGTTAAGGAATCTGGAATCTGGGAGAAAAGGAGAGATACAGAGACTCCCAATATCTATCTTTTGGACTAGGCATGTGTAGTTATCCTTCGAAAATGAAGCCAGCTATCCACTGAAAATTTCCATCAATTTGAGCAATTTGAGATTATTCCTGAAAATAAAATAAATCACATGACAAGGGAATATTAAGTGTTCTTTATTAAAAGCTAGCTCTTGGAGACAGTACCACATTTCTTTTCTCTCCTACCTCAGATTAGTCTTTCAGGGATAGGATTTTTTATTTATTTATTTTTTTCTTTCAGATATAGGATTAAGCCTAGACTTTTGGAGGGCCCTATGCCGTAGCAGTACAACAGGGGAACTTATCAGTCCCAAGATGTATTCCTGAGCTCTGTGGGACAGAGAAGTTACTGCTATTCCAGGCATTTTCATGAAATGTTCAACTCCCCATTGACCAGAAAAGCAGTTCTCTCAGATGTGTGGGAAGCACTTGAGTGAGTCGCCCTTCTGCCCCATTTCTAACAGGATTATTTTGGTCTGGGGCCTTCTAGTGATACCTTCAGAGAAACTGCCCTCAGTATTAGGAGTGAACCAGAATTGCTCCAACTCTCAGCGGTATTTTTTCCGGAAAGCCATTAAGTTGGTGGCACCTCTTGTGCGAAGTTGATTTCTATTTGGCTTTGAATTGTTGACAGCTATTTCCCCCTTAATGAAAGAGTTGTCTGGTTGAAAAATATATCGGGTGGCAGGGAAATTGGTTGATTTTTTTTGAGATAGGTGCCCAATGTCCTACTTTTCTATCTGAGGAAAGATTTTCTGCAGACTAAAGAAATTGACAGCATTGTCCGGGTAATAACCAACGTCGACAATATTTTGAAAAGGGCATTTGAGTGATGAAAGCATTTGGATATTGCTTTTTCAAATAAGCAATTTTCTGTCTTGGGCTTCTTTGATTTTATAGGGGGTGGGGAGTGAAGTAGGGGACGGTGGGGGAAAGGGGGCTGTGTATTTGCAAAGAGAGGCCTTCCGCATTCACCCAGTCCTGAAATACGGAGGTGCTCGTCAGCTTCGCCAGGAACTCAGGGGTCTGAAGGGCCCTTCAAGAACTCGGCTGCGAGACGTTCACACTAGAGTCAAGAAGGAGTCCTGGGAGTGAGGAAAACACTTCTCTTGCACTCCTCCGCCAATAAAGCGAGTCGGTGGGAGTCCTGAAAGTTTACCTGCTCTCACGTGGCAGGTTAGGAAGTGTGCACTCTTTCCCATTTTTTGTTTTTTTATAGAAAGTGGCTACTCTGATTCAATTCAGGAAAGAGCCCTTTGGGCAACCGCGTCATTTAGGAGCTTCAGATCTCATTTTAAGACCTTAATAGTTCTCGCATTTTAATTAAAGGGAGTCCGCCGGCCAAGAGCCGTCGGGTCAGCGGCTTCTGAGCGCAGGCGGGTTGCGCGGCCGGTCGGCGATCTCGCCTCCCCCTGCGCTCTCCAGCTACCCACCCTCGTCTGGTCCCGCCGCACGCTTGCAGGAAGTTGCAGCCTTGATTTATCCGCTAATCAAGTTCCGACCAGCTCTTTTTCTGCATGTCAGCACTAACCCCTCCCGGAGCTCGGTAAACACAGCGCGCACATTTTTTCTGCAGCCGATTGGCATGTTGACGACTCCGCTTGAAGGAATGTGACAATAAAGTGGGAAACCAAAGCTTGGCAAGCACTTAATCAAGGATAAAAAGGTTCCGCTGTAAGGATGTCACTCAATTTATTGTGAAAGTCGAATGAATTACGTTTAATGAAAGTGCTCCCCAGATGAATATTACCAGCAATTTCCTGAGTTGGCTCTGTCAGCTCGAGATGAGGAAATGCCAACCCAGTTCAGAAAAGCGCGCCCGTCTCAATTACTATGCAAGCTTTCCAAGAGCGGCTTTTTATTGAGATGATATATATTGGCGGCTTCTTCAAGCCCCTCCAGGAGCCCAAGGGCACGTTTGCGCATTGTCCAAGTTTGTCGTCTGCCCTCAGGGGTTGCTGGCTCTTGCTTAAACTTCTGATGAGCATGCCGCATCTCTCCTGAGCTGAAACCCTAATTAGCTCTTCTGCAAACAGCTTTCCTAGTATATTTTACCTACTACGGAGGCGGGGGCTGGCGGGGGATATGTGGAGAGCAGAGAAAATTCCCTCGCTCAGGTGTCCTTTAATACAGAAAGTTCCTTCAGAGTCTAGTCCGGGACTCTAGATGGTGGAAAGTGAGAGGAACCGGCGTCGGGAGCGGGGCCTTGGAATGGAGCGCAGGGTGGAGTCCCGGGGGGCAGGTAGAGGGCAGCACGTGCCTCTCCGGCCACGGCTCGCGAATAGCTTCCCCAGCTCCTTCTTCCTTTAAATTAATGAGGATGTTTTACTCATTCAAGCCGGAAATAAGATGGGGAGGGGGATACACAGGCTGCAGCTAGAAAACACAGCCTCATCTGCATGAGAATGGAGAAGCAGAAGGCTTTTCTTGTACTGTATCTTTCTCCCACAATAAGACAAATTGCTGCTTAGAAAAACCGAGTGTTTCCTTAGAAACTGGCTTGGGGGGACTCTGCGCGTCTCCGCTAACCCTGCCTCCGGCCGCGCCTCGCCCATCACCTGCACTGCCCTAATGGATTTTGACCCGAAGGACCCAAGCTGCGGTTGGGGAAGGTGCAACGGGAGGCCGGGCTCCCTCCCTACTCCAAAAGAAGGGGCGTCCTCCCCACACAACCCGCCATGGGTTTTAGACCCCCTTCCTCATTCGCTGACTTGTAAAGGCCATTCATTTTAAGTCCTCTTCTATAGTAAGAAAAGAGAAACTTTCTTGGACGTCGGCTTCCTACCCTGCACTCGCAAACTCAGTCCTCTGACCAAAGCTGCAGTGTTCCAGCCCCCGGAGTCGCCGTTGTCACAGCTGCTCGTTTTATTGTCTACTGTTAGCTGCAGGTGACCTCGAGCAATCCAGACAGGTTTATGGAAAGACATGAGCAGTCCCCTCATGTCCAGGCCTCAGGCCCCCACACCAAAGCATTGTTTATGGAGAACTTTTCGTCGAGCTTCGGTGCTTCTGAAGGTTGGAAAGCCCCAGTTCTCTGAGGAGAAGCCGCAGGCAAAGAGGTCGAATGGGGCGCTGGGGCTGCAGGACGAGCCTGGGCCGGGAGAGAGATTCTTCAGAACCACGGCCAGCGCCACAGGCTCCGCCCCGCTTGGTGCTGGCGGCTCAGCCTCCTCCCCAGCCCCCGCTCCGTCTTCTTTCTTCGTAAAGTCGAGTTAGCACTCTCGGTTCCGGCACACACCTCCCTAAGGCCCAGTCGCGCCTGTAACAACCCTCCCTCGCTTCTCGGGAATTCGGGAGCCCTCTCGCCTCCCGCCCTGGCGGCGGTTGCGGCGTCACGTGATCAGCACAGAGTTTATGCAGTGGGGAGAATTCTTCTTCACCCCACTTTCTCTTCTCCTGCCCCACGCCCTCTCACCGTCATTAAATCTACCGCTCCCTCCAAACGGAAACATGAATCATGCAACGCAGCGTTAGAAATCTCTTTAGCAATGTAAAAGCCTCACTTGCAGACAAGGAAATCAAGGCAGGGAGCGCGAAACCAACTTTCTCTCAAGAAGAAAGCCGTTGAGTAGCTGCGATTCCAGCCCCGTCTCCCACCTACTGGGACCTGGGCTGGAGTCACCCAGGTGCTATCCAGGATCCGGCGCCTTTAAAAAGCGGCGCGCAGAGATGGGGAGAGTCCTAATTATTATGAATTTCTCAAAGAGCGGTAATTATTCACGGGGAGCAGGACAAACCTTGGCCCAGGCAAGGGAATCGATATATTTGCTATCGAAAGTGCCCGGCTCGCCTTTAATGCAGACGAATGGGAACGCAGCCTCATTATTTTCCGTGGTTAGGCTCACCAGCTTGAGGCCCGATGCAGCGTGAAATCTATCATCATTAGACCTGGGGTGGGGCGGGAGGTGGTGGTGGAGTTTCTCTTTATTTACTTGCCAAACAACAACAAGAGCCAACCATAAGGAGCAGCAAACGACCCCTCAAACATTCTCGCAAACCATTGTCCTGCCTCCCTTGCCCCCTGCTCCGGCTCCTGCCCCTGCTCCTGCTGCTGCACGTCCCCAGAGGCCTCGCTGCGAGCTCCAGGGCGGACGCTGCGGCCACTTCAAGTGTGAGCGGTGCCTCCTCGGCGCTGTCACACAGTTAATTTGATCCAGAAGTAAGCCGGATAGTACCGAGCGTTGGCGCTAGGGGTTGTCTATGTCAAAGGCGAAGGTTGGCTGGGAAGTTCTGTCAATTTCTCTCGCCGTAGCTTGAGAGCCAATCCTTTCTTGACACCCGATTCTGCAAATCCCCGCAGCATTAAGGGAGTGGAGATCTGGCAGGTAGTGCTGCACCACCCCGCTAAGTCAGTTCGGAGAAAGGCAAGCCCGCCAGAAGGGAACGGATCTAGCGGTGAAGAGCGGGAGGAAATGGAATAGGAAGGGAAGCTCAGAAGTAGACCAGACGTCTCCCGGGCGGTCTTTAAGGCTTTGTCCCGGACCGCCGCCTTCCTCGTCCAGCAAGATTCTGACCTTTTGCTTACAAGGTCAGAAGCCCGCAGCAGTTTTCTGGGACCAGGAGGGCCCCATCTCCACCCACTGAAGTCACTGAACTGTCCAGAGCCCTGCCTACTGTACTCCAGGAGTTTCCCCATTCCTCCCCGGCCCCCCACCGCAGCTCATACTCCCCAGCACAGTTTTTCCTACGTAGAAGTTGCCCGTCGTCCCGGTGGGCAGGGCTGCGATGAAACTTCTATTCCTGCACTGGTGTCTTCACAGTTCCTTGCAATGCCGTAGTCTTAGGGTTGACTGAGGTGCATGTGAGAGTGTGCGTGCGTGTATGTGTGTGTGTGTGTGTGTGTGTATTTGTGAATGCCCAGTCTTCATCTGACACATCTTTCCTTATGACAGTGACTGAATCCTGGCAGAGAAGATACGGTTAAAAATGATTTAAAAATCTACTATCTTAATTATAATAACATTAATGAGAACAAAATTAAAAATTGTGGACTGCCAGGCATTTTAAATACTGTTTGCCCTCACCGTTGGATTTTCTTTTTCTCCAAGCCTGAGCTTAACCTTTGGTGTATTGTGATTTCCTGAGTCTTTGTTTCCTTGTCAGAGACAGCTAGCCAACAGGACCAGGACTGTATGATCTACTGGCATCATTTCCTCCCACCACTTTCATTTTTAGAGGCTTTGTATTTAAACTCTGTGAGATATATGTAACATACATCCAGTGGAGAGCCTTATTATTTATATTTATGTAGCATGCTGAGAAAGGAAAATCAAGGAAATGCTTATATTGAAGTAATAAGCTTGCTTTGATATTAACAGAAATGTCCTTTTAATTTACTTTTCTCAAGTCTAAAGAACTGACTCTGTGAGAGCAGACCTCACAGTCATGCCTCTTTAAAGAGAGATACAAATAAAGTGAAAAAGACATTTATCAGCTTGTACTAACTTCGGAGAAGAAGGACCAGGCTAGCCCCTCACTGGAAATGTACACTATGGTGAGGGGCAGTGCAATGCAGGGAAGCTGAACAGAAAGAACTGGCTGGAGATAGCTGCAGGACCTACGTTTTTCTGCCTCTCCTGGCCCCTACCCCACAAGGCACAAATTTACACAATGTGTAACAGGGCCTTCCAGAACCAACACAAAGTTACCATGATGCAAATCGACAGGAATTCTCATATAATTGGAAATCACAGACTACAAAGAGAGGCACTGATTTCCTTCATTAAGAGGTTGTTGCCAGAAAAATTACAATGGAAAGTCTTAAAGAAGATTTTCTTTCTCAGAAGAGCCTTTGTCATTTACAGATCTCTCTCTTTCTCCTTAACACACACACACACAGAGAGAGAGAACAGAGCAAGGGTGGATATATATCTGCATATCTATCTCTTTGAAGAAGTTCATGGAAAATGATTGTGAAAAATTCTTTTGTTTTCATAAGTTGTTGGCTTTGCAATTTTGGTTTGGGTGTGCAGTACCATTTCCTTGATAGGAATCTGACACAGCCTGACACAGCACTGTTGTCTTATTTGTCAGTATTTTCAGCTATAGAATAAAAGCAATTTTGGTTAAGAGGAACTGCTGTCATGAGAGCTAAAATTTTAGTCATATATATATACTCCAGCCTCACCAACTGAACTTTAGAAAATGATTCTTCCTTGTAACCTTGTAGCTGGATGTTATTAGAGGCCCACAGGTATATAAAACAGCTTATATAAAATTAATGGACTGCTTTACATTCACAATCTCTAACTTGTGAAGCCCTTATAAAATATTGCATCTATTTAAAATGGGAAGAATATAAAGTTAGGTTTGGTGTGCAATCAATAGGTGTAAATGGTTCAGTGAAATATTTGATTGTTTTGAGTGAGTTTGACAAGGTAATGGAAATTTATTGTCCATATTAGTGCACTGATATGCTAATCATAAGGTTGTCCCTCCTTTTATGTGCTTGACCTATTCTGAAACTGATTGCAAGATTCCAAGTTAACATCTAAGTATATAATCAACATTTTAAGAAAGATACACTTATTAACTTAGCAAATTACAAAGAGATCCATGTGTCACCAAGAAGTCACAAATGAGAAAGGAAAAAGCCTCTAACATAGTTTCATAATTTTGTTTAAAATGATCAACAATATATTAATGGTGTTTACTGTTGCCCTTTATTTCCATTTTTGAATAAGTAAATTGATAGAGATTTTAATTTCAGCATCAAAGTGCATAACAATGAGACTTCTGAATGTACTTAAATTATTGGAAAACAAATCTCTTCCTGTTTTTCATAGGCAAATTTTGGAAAAATGGGAGGTTCTTATTTTTTTTTCCTGTAAACAAATTTAAAAACTACACTTCCTTATTTATTCTGTTACTTGGTTTATAAATCTCTACGAAATTCCAAAAGTCCAATTGTGATCTTTTTTTTCCTTCCTGTTTATTTTATGGGAGCATGAAACTTTCTTTTTTCTCTTTCTTGTTGGACTGAGAATTATACATGACCAAAACCCAGGGTGACATTTTCAAAATCTGTTTCCCTTCTCATTTCACTCCAAGGTTAAATAGAATAGTGATACTTTTATTTTCCTTATAAAAATGACCATTGCTTTATCCTGTTAACATCTCCTCTAAATCAGAAACAATGCCAGGATTTACCAGCTGATTCCATTTATTGCTGGTGCTGCCCAAGACTTGACAGAAAACTCTTGAAAGCATGGGCTAGATTATACGAGACTGTTTTCTGTTGGAGCAATTTTAAATGAAAATGCCATAATCTCAAGTTTAATTTTAAAATTTATTTGCAGAATGATGCCTTCCGATTTGTTGTTGGGGCAGCTGTGGTGATGGTAACAGGGCTGTCTACATAATCTCTGAAATTGAAAATATAAAATACCTTTACTCACGTGTCTTTTTCAGTTATTTATGAATAGTCTTTTGCACCAAGTAAGCATCACTTACTATTTTACAGAATTAAATGCAGAGAAAGATGCAAACTACCACATATGAAAGGAAGTTATTAGTGCATGGTCAGTGTGCTATTTGTCTGGTTTTGATGCGAAACTTAATTGCTATTGATGTGGAGAATTTGCAGAACATGGTAGATTTTTTTGCCTCCTTCGTGAGAAATATGTAATTGAATGAGGAGCACCTCGTGTTACATTTTCAACCTTATTTCTTCTGGTTTAGCAAGGCAGAATTATGGACAGCTGCACTGAAGAAGCAGCTACAGTCTTCTAGCTATTATCCAACTAATGCCGATCTGGTCTTAGTGCATATGAGCTGAGCTACCACTTTTAGATTTGCACCTCTTGAGTAAATATTTTGAAGCATGGAAACGTGAAAAGGGAATGCTTTGGCCTGAAATGTTTAATCCTGCCTTGCATTCTTGATTGAAATTCTTCACAATTAGAATGGCTTTAATTAATGTGTGACCAGATACATTTTCGCAGTTTGATGCAGTGTTACTTAAATAAATGATGAAAAGAATGAGAGGCTTTAAAGGCAAGTCTACATGCCTCAGGCTTGCTGATGTCACTAAACTTCCAGCCAGGTGGATAGTGTCATGGCCCAGGACCAAATGTTGACCTTGAATTCACAGTAATACTAGAATAGTGATGTAGAGTGGAAGTGGGTAACTGGAGCATGGAGTTTTTTTCACTTAGTTCTTTTAACAACCCTCTGAGGTGGTAGGTACATTTAATATTAGTAAGGTCCTATTAATATCATTAATATTAATGTATTAACATGCTCATTCCAGTAATATAATTAAAAATACAATGTTGCAGATAAGAAAATTAAAGCATTGAGAATGTGTCTGGTTCAAAGTGTCAAAAAATTCCGTGCCAGGCAGCCTTACTCTTTAGCCAGGGCTTTTAATGGCCATGTCATATTGTGTGTATATGTGTGTGAGAGGCAGGAGAATGAGTCTCATTTTTAACATTTTATCACAAAGTTACTATCTTGCTTTTCATTTTAATAAAGAGTTCTTGCTTCCCTGTTCCTTTGGGCAGACTTTATTTTGGGAACTGGGGTGTGCATAAAATTGCTGGTGGTCTTACCATAATTTAGTAGTTTTATTAGATGCAGATTTTATTCTTTGGGGGCTTCCCATCAAGTGGGGATATAAATTTAAGAAATGCAGGCTTGATACTCATGATTGTGACTACAACTTCTGCTGATGGCACGTGGGACACAAGCTTTTAAACAAATCTGCTTCTATTGACCTGACCAATATGAAAAATGATCCCTGGGCCTCAGGGTAAGGTAATAAGCGAGACTGGGACATAAGGCTCAGCCCTCACAGTCATCTGTAGTGGATTTTAAAATGATCCATAACGTCTGTATCTCTTCTAACAAATCACATCCATGTTTTCTGAATTACTTTCCATGTCTGGGCAGGAAGAGGAGGAGAGAGAGGAGTTGAGTTTATTGTAAAGGAGGTAACCACATATAAGAGGCATATAAACTCCCATTTTCCAATGGCTTTTATTGTCATGGATCCTGTCTTGCTGACAGCTTACCAAATATAAAAGGGAGATGCAAATCTATATTCTTTTAAAAGTAAAATCTTTGCACAGTGATACAGACTAAGAAACAAAAATAAAATCAATTTAGCTTAATACTTTATAGTCAACATAGGTACAAACATTCAGCTAGCTTAGTATGGGTGTTTTCATTGCTTTCTGGATATGTAATCTAAAGAAAAATGGCCAGAAAGATTTTATAGAATTACTCAGTCTATATCAGATCTAGGAATTTATCTATTTCTGAAGAATAAAATTAGATCCAAGATACTTCTGCCCAAAGTGGAAGTCCTCTGGCAGGAGGTGAGGGAGGAGAGTTTGGCTTCATTTCATTCTTGTACTACATTTGACCTTGGAAGAGCTTAGTTATGCCTTGGGGCAAAAAATTAAATGTTCCATTTTGCAGCAGTATCATCTTTCACCTTTATGTGGATTTAAAAATGTAAATAAAATTGCTTCCTGTAAATGGTATACATGAAGGTCATATTCATATTCTCTGAAAGAATTCAAAATGCCATTTGACCCATCATTGGCTCAATAGATAATAATGTGTTCTATTAGTTTCTAGTAATCCACTTTTTAAGCATTTTATGACTCAATATTTTAATGCCTAGCTCCTAGTTTGTGAAATAAGAAATGAGAAATAAAGCTTTTAGCACTTCATTGTAGATTTATTTATAGAATGTGTGCTTTCAACTTTGAACTTTTAAAAATGCCAAATCTTCCCAGAATATATTTCCTTAGTTATAAAAGTGATCTGGATGAAAATCTGCAATGAGAGAAGAATATGCTTTCAAAAGATTTTGAGGGCTCTAGCTTTTTTCCAATTATCATCTGTGTTTCTTTTGATTATTATTTTCCTTATAGATCATTCAGGAAATGGAGTTTGGGAACTCTGCAAGCAGAGTGCAGCCAATAGTCTTAGAAAGTACAGAAACTGCTCTGTTCTTTGACAGAAAGGTTGTTCTTTTCATTGCAATTTGGATAATAAGACCCTGATAGATCCCAGTATTTAATTGTCATGATTTTGATTGTTGATGATTTTTGATTACTTCTTCTGGAGACACCTGTCAGCAGTTTCTGGAGCACAGATGGCTTTATCAGCACCACTAGGAGTTTCTTTTTCTTACTAACCTTGAGCTGAACAAATTATTTTGGCAAGATGTACACACCAATGTCATCCTAAATTTTCTTGATTTGGGGAGATTATTTTGTTTATTGAATAATGAATTGAGATTGCTCTTTTTCAAAAGCTTCTAGTTTTTTTTTTTTTAAGTGAAGAATGTTAGTTTTTTCTCTGAGTAGATGTGTGGTGATTGTTCAGAGACCTTTGTCATACAACTAAGATGAGAATACATTCCTGTTTTCTTGGGTCTGTCCTGTTTTATACCCATGACCTATATAAAAACACCTTTTAGTTTAAAAAGTGTCTTAGTTTGAATGACAAATTATATGAACATCTTAGATACAAGTCCATGTTCAAACAGGTAAGAAAAGTTGATAATGAGATTTTGTAAAAGGCTATTTCTGTGAAATTTATTGTATAGGCAGGAAGAGTATTTCCATTTCTTTTTGAGGCTTTTTTTCCCCACGTAGAATTTCATGAACTTGGGTGCCCAGTGTTTACCATCATTTTATGCCTGATGGAACATACACCATACTTTTTTCTTTAACATTCTGGTAACATTTTTGAATGAAAATTGGTAAGTACACCATTAGTTAAGGGAAAAGCTTATAGAAGACTGATTGGCTAGGCATTCAGAGATCTGAGGTTTGTGTCAGCCTGATGAAATTGCTTAGGTCCAAGGCCCTGAAACTGAATTTTGTCAGTGCTTCTAGAGTTAATAGATACTCAGAAATACTCTAACCAGAATGCCTTTTTGGTAATGCCCTTTGCCTGAGAAAAGAATATCTGAAGTACTATTTAGAGTTTTAGAGAAGCTTCTCTTTCAATATAATGAACCTGGAGAATCTGATAAGCAATCAAAACTTGCTTGGGATGTGTGTGTGTGAGTGTGTATGTATTTGAGTGAAAAGAGAATGTAAGCTTTGAGGTCATTTCATAAAAGGCCATAATAAAGCCCAAATTGGAGTTGAAGTTTCTCTTATTCTGGGTTATGCCTTCTCATCCGGAGGGTGGTGAGCATGTTACCACCCAGGCTTGCTTCCCTGAAGCCCAGTATCGTATGCCAACAAGCCAGTCCAGACTTTTTGATAAACTCTGTTAGTAAATGTGCTGTCTCACTGATGAAATTTCATTCAAATGGCTGCACCTCTGGACGTTTTGAATATTTTCCCAATTCCCATTTGTTGTGGGTTTTTTTAGACCCCCTGAAAGCATTTTTCTCCTTTAGTATCTTGGTTCTTGATCAGCTAGAACCTCATTGACACCTTTTACTCTCCACTGTTTTACATCTTACTTTTTAATAATTTTTTAAGACCTTGAGAGTAGGAATATGAGTGTGTGATGTTGATTTAATAGGTTACTCATGGTGGAGGATTCAAGCAATAAGGATAATAGGCAAAGACGTTTAAGTGTGTGATGGGAAGCGCCGAGAAGAAAGCCTTTTCATGGCCTCTATCAAATTCCAAACTTGTTTTTCTAGTGGACATGTCTTGGTTTTCCTAAATTTCTTGGCATTATTGAAGTTGGTGTCTGATAAGGCGTTAAAAAGAGTAGACAAGGTAGGGGGGTGGCCATGGGGTTTGATATTAGAGCCATCTCACAAATTCTACTCTGTTTAGCAAATGTGCTGGCAAAAATTAATTGGATCCTCCTTGGTAAGAAGCATTGGTGAAGATTGCTACTTCTGACAGCCCAAGAGATGAGTATGCTCCCTCGTTCACTTTTTGGGGAAAAATCTCATCAAGAGTTGTACATCAGGAAACTAATTGCTACAGGCCTCTGGCAAGGACACAATTAATATGAAGACACCAGAAATTTCTTTTTTTTCTTTTTTATTAAATCACAGCTGTGTACATTAACGCAGTCATGGGGTACAATGTGCTGGTTTCATATACAATCTGAAATATTTTCATCAAACTTTTTAACATAGCCTTAATGGCATTTTCTTAGTTAATTGTGTTAAGACATTTATATTCTGCATTTAGTAGGTTTCACCTGTACCCTTCTAAGATGCACTGTAGGCAAGACACCAGAAATTTCAATCCAGCCTGCCTTTTCGGTGAATTAGAAGGCAAGAGGGAGAGGGGAAGTATAAGGGAGGAGAGGAAGAGAGAGTGTTTGCTTCTATTCTGTATTTAGAAACTCTCATGATAAGAATATTACTCTCTCCAATGGGCTGAACAATTAGCATAAGATCCTGCCTTCTTAGTCACCCAGCATCTGAAAATCATTCTAAATATTTTAATCAGCAGAAAGAAACCTAAGGGGGGGAAAAACCCAACCAAGCATGCACAACTACCAAAAATTTTATGAAAATGACTCACTGGTTTCCAAGAAGGCAGTGTATCCCAACTATGGCATTTTGCAGTGGGGCTAGTTTTCTACATGTAGCAAATGGGCAAATGCACTCTTAATCAATAGATGGAAAAAACCATTTGCTTTAAGAAAATCAAAGTGTTTATTAATTTATTAATATTAATTTATTAAACTGCCTTAGTGAAAAATATCCAAATTGTGTAGGCTGTAGCTCCTCTGAGGACTATAATGATAATAGTACGATTGAGCTGCAAAAGTGATTGACTATTTTAACATGTCCCTTATATATAATGGTTTTAAGAAACTTACTGTAGTGAATTTTGAAAGACAAAGTTAGAAGACTGCTTTTGGGACCTGGCAGATTACGAGTGGACTCTGTATTTTATATTTTCGGTGTGTAGAATTTAAAGGGATGATCAATTTTAACCACCACAAGCTCTGGGGCAAAGCATTTCTCCCCTGTGCTGTGCATCATGCTTCATCAAGCCCTTAGTTCATTTCCTTACTTGGCTTGTATTAACTGAGGAAGTGATACATCAGGGCCTCTCGCAGGGAACGATGTAGAAGATCTTCTGATGATACGCATTTCTACCACTGTAGACCCTCTTTTTGACACCCATCATCTCTTTATCTTCTGTGGTATCCTTAAAATTACAAATGAGCAGGAATGGGCTCTTTAAAAAGAGAAATGTGGCTCTCGAGGAACATTGCTGGCTCATGGTAAAGGTAGAAAGGATGAGTCAACTTTTCTAGCAATTAGTGTTCACTGGAATCCTAATACTGGAACTAGAGTCTACATCTTTATTGGGCTGGGCTTCCTGATGCTTTTTGTAAATCATAAATTATTCCATTCTTAGCGGTCACCACAGTCAAACAGTCATCTTTCCTAGGAGCCAATGCATTATATTTATGTACTCATGGTAAGCTGTATTTCACAGACAGAAAATGGAGATACGAAGAGATTGAATAAAAATCTGTTTTCTTTGCTAAATGCAAAAGATGTTTTCAAAATAGACTCTGGAAGTCTAACATGTGCTACTGGCTTCTTTATTTGAGCAGCCATGCACAGTGGAGTGACCTGTGGGCCAGAGGACTAGGTGTTTGTGTGTTAGATCACCAGAGGTAACCTTGCAATGGCATGCCATGCTGTTATATTACATAAGATCCCCAGAGCAATCAATGAATTATTCCCTGAACTATATTGTTCATTCTCCTATATGTAAGTCTAATAAAAGGAGATTAAAACTGTGTTTGCAGTACTGTGGTATACAGATGAATAGAAAATGAATTGGCTTAAATTAAACGTCAAGTTGTGGTCACTTTAACAGACTAATCTCAAGACTTTAATAAGTTGTCATAATATTCCATGCATAAAGAAAATTGATGTACTGTATATTACGTCTTGGTGAGTAATCTCTGGCCCCATTTTCCTTTGTGGTACCATTGAAAAAGAAAATGAGTGCATGTTTTAATGGAAATCAGGGCTGTTCCAGCTTTAGCAGACAGGTGAAAGGTACAGCTTTATTACTAAAGCCAGAGCATTTCAGCTCACAATGAGAACAGATATCCTTCTTTCTGTATACCATCTGCACAGCCTTGCAGCCTGGGCTACCATTACTGTCCAGAGCGAATGGCACTTCCCCTAAAGGATCAGAATTTGAGCAATCTTCCAGCCTGGAATTTTAACACTCACAAGCCATTTGTGAACACAAGTTGAGAGGAAATTGCCTGCTGCTTATCAGCGTCCACTTTTTGTTACTTCTTCCAAAAGGATTTGGGCCAATATTCAATATCAGATGCTGCTCAAAACCACTAACCTATAAAATATTAAGTGGCTTGTTACAATGCACATTGGCATGTTTTTCATTTTTGTCAAACCAAATATGAGATGGCAGAGCTTCTTTTTCATGTGTCCTAAGGGCTATTTCTTTGCCAATCATTAATTTGCTGACCCTTACAGAAAAGGACAATTCTTTGGAATGGTACACATCATTCTTGCAAGGTCATTAGATACATTTCTAGATGTTACCTCTGCTCTGAAATGGGAAGTGGGCATAGCCAGGCAATGAGAAGTCATTTTATAAGTGATGAAGATGAGGCACAGGGTAGGTAAAGGTCTTACCTGAGGTCCACATGTTGAATCAAGTCTGTTGCTGATTTCCATCTGGTCTGTGAAAGAAATTAAAAGCCACAGCCTTTCCCGCTCTTTTACTGCTCCCCTCTCTATGTAAGGGTTAGAGGCTAATATATTGACTAAGGGGGATTCTTACTTAAAAACATAGCGTTTGTAAAGGAGGTAATGAATTCTGGCTCATCATGGTAGTAGCTGATTAACTTATTGATCCTTGGATTGGAAATAATAATAATAATAGAATAATAATGTTGTAATTGTTCATTACTATTTTGTGATTACAAGGTTGCTTCAGTTTGATCAATTGTATGAAATAGTATTCCAATCTCTTTAGAATTCACAGAGACTGGGACCTTGAGTCTGGTCCAAGTGGCTTTGTGTGCTCTGCATGTGACAAAAATGATGAATGGAGTTGCAGGTTTGAGGAAACAGAGGTCTTATTGGAATGACATCTGCTTCTCTTCCAGGCCAGATATGCCACACCAAGGGTCAGTGGATCATGGTGGAAGAGGGATGCTACAGGCTTGAAAACATAGCTCTTTCTCATCTACTTGATTTTGAGCAGAAATACCCAAAGTACTTGCTTTGTTATTACCCATTACTTTGTAAATTAACTATAATAAGAAAATTTTTTTTGACATTATGAGACATATAATTTAAGCCATGGTGCCCTTTTATATCTATTCACTTGGTAAGGTCTAACTTGGTGAAAGCGACATTTTGCTTTTCAATTTTATTTTCAATAAATTTCCTTATTAGTAATTTTTAAGTCTCCATTTGTACCGCTCTCCCCATCGCAGCCTAAATAAGCTCTCCAACTCTCTTGCCATATGAGATTGTCAATTGCATATTATTTTAGGTCTGTTTCTATACCTAAACAGTTTCCAGGGACAGTTTCCAAACATCATTCCTGACATCTAGAATAGAGATTCTTTTATTTCCACAAATCTCAAATGAGTATTTATGTTCAATAGGTGGACTCTTATAAACACCACGTAGGAACTACGGGTTCTTTGCATTTTAAAATGACTTTTAAGTGATATTTAAAAACTCATTAGTTGTGGAAGAGACGTTACTTCTTGGCTTTCCCACTTAACGTGGGGTTGCATTGAAGAAATTCTCTCTACTATGCAAATAACAGTAGGCAATGGATGCAAATGGAAATAAATGTCTACTTCGCCAGTCTTCCTAGTTTAATTTTCTCAGGCTGTTACAGAGTCTGTTCCCAAATGAGGGAAGAAAACCATCCTCAGATGCAATGTGTGGCTGGTATAAGCTCCATCAGAATTGGTACCCCAATGGAGAAATCATTTGTCTCATTATGCAGCAAAAATCATGGTGCCTGTGACAGTTTAGCCCAGGGGCCCACATTCTTAACATAGTTGAGAACCAAGAGTCTAGTCACATGCCATTTTTTTCATTGGTAGAATGCTTTTCATTGCCCTAATATTTGTCTAGTTTTTTTTCCAACACACTTGAAAGTAGCCTCAGAAGGCAGGTAAGCCAATTTCATTGGTCCATTGAGTCTCATAGCTCCTGGCTTTCTCCTATTGTTCCTATTTATATTTCCTCAGCATTCTTCTGGGACAGAGCTCTCTGTGAGGGTTCATATAAAACATATGCACATCTATCCCTTGCTTCTCAGCCTTCTGGCAAAGACTAGCTGCAGGCTATGTGTGTGTGTATGTGTTTCTCTAAGACCAGTGTGGGCATTTCTGTCATCTTTGTTGCCATTGATTAAAATAATTAATTTTTTTAGAGTGATTTAGAAATTATTTAGACCAAATTCTTTAATATAGGAACCAAGGACTAGTGTGGTTCACTTATTCCTAAGGTTAACTAGTTGAGTATCAGAGTCAGTTTTCCAAAGGAGTTTTTTTTGTTTTTGCACTTTTTGGCCCGGGGTGGGTTTGAACCCACCACCTCCCGTATATGGGGATGGCGCCCTACTCCTTTGAGCCACAGGCACCATCCTACAAAGGAGTTTTTTTTTTTTTTTTTTTTTTTTTTGAGACAGAGCCTTAAGCTATCACCGTGGGTAGAGTGCCCTGGCATCACAGCTCACAGCAACCTCCAACTCCTGGGCTTAAGTGATTCTCTTGCCTCAGCCTCCCAAGTAGCTGGGACTACAGGCGCCCACCACAATGCCCGGCTATTTTTTTTTTTTTTTTGGTTGTAGTTGTTATTGTTCTTTGGCAGGTCCAGGCTAGATTTGAATCTTCCAGCTCTGGTGTATGTGGCTGGCACCTTAGCTGCTTGAGCTATAATGATATTATACTAAATGTTTTTTAAAATTTAATTCCTTGAGACTTTTTAAAATTGGAATTGATACATTCAAAAAAGTTATAAACAAAAGGGCTAGACCACAAAAGTAGAATATTTGTGCTAATGCAATCTAGGTCTAATGGGCTTGCATATATTCTGCCCTTTTCCCTATGTAGTCTGTGGGATTGTGCTGATGTGGAATGATGAACAACCTTTTGTTTACTTTAGGGTCTACTGAATCATTTAGTAGAGGGTTTATTGGATTGAGCAGTGGGGAGAGGACCAGATGGGAAATTGAAGACCTGCAATCTGGTATAGATATTCTCAATCTTGGGCAAGGCTTAGAATTCAGACCTGAAAAGCAGCTTGGAGTTAATTTACACTAGCTCCTCATCTTATTCCTAAGGAGAATGAGCCAAAGACTGATGAAATGCCTAATTCTGGACCACATAGCTAGTTACAGGAGGTATCAGGCATAGGATCTCAGACTTCTGATTTCACATCCTTTAATATTTCCTCTTATAATAAACTCCTCTCAAAGTCATTCCACTTCTCTGGGCCTCAGTTTTCTTATCTGTAAAGTGGTAGTTGTGGAATTTGCTTATTATTCAATAGAGTTGTTGAAAAGAATAACCTTAATTAATTAATCAGAGAGAAATTGAGGATGAGAGGGAAGGAGTTTGAGGGGGGAGAGAGAGAGAAGAGATAGTCTACAATAATTTATTGGAGTAGGAATTACGAATAAAACATTGCATACTTAGCAGGTTGAAATAATCTTGATAGAAAGAACCACTTTACACAACTATTTGAACAGATACTTTTGGGCATGGAAATAAAATTTTTGACAAGGTTAAGAAGGAGCAAGTAATACTTTATTTTTCTTTAAATTTATAAATTGATTATTGTCTTGGGAGGATTATTATTTGTAAACCTATAATTACATAAAATGGTCTCATAGTAGCTTTTTGATTATCTACTCATAGTTTTTATAAAATTTTTTTTCAAGCAAGAGTTAACTTAGTGAACATCTTGGGTTGTCTCTGTGGTCTGATAATTTAATGCTTATCTAAGAATTTTAGTATTTTTCAGGGAAAGTGGTTAACGAGGGCATAAAATTATTCATTTTCTACCTGAATTTTAGATAAAATGATACGAGAGAAGGATGATTAATTTTATCATGTGGAGACTTTACTGGATTTTACAAATTAAAGCCAAATACCCTTCACAAAAGTTCTTGGAAATGTGACAATCAATTTATATTCCATTAATTTAACTCTATTTAGGCAGAATCGTGGGCTTCTGTAATAAAACACAAAATTAATTAAATTGCCCAATAGTATAATTACAGTTTCATCAACAGAGAAAACAACTTTGAGTGCCAGAGTTTTGAAATGTTAAACTGCATTTTCAGTTTAATTTGGGAAAATGTATAATTGTATTCTGGCCTGCCATCTTCTTCCTTCTAGAAATATTAATGCAAATGCATGCACCATTTTTCCCCTACCAGTGACTTTGGCTTTGATTCCAGTTTGTTGAACTTGTCCCTTGTGGGTCCTCAGGTTTGGGAAAAACTGAGGTTGGGAAGCACATGCATTAATATGGAGTGAAAAGTGAAAGAGAAATCTAAGGAGAAAAGAGTAAGGATGGGCAGTTGGTAATAAAATTCTATGGTGAAGTCTGTGTGTCTTTGAAGAGTATGACAAAAAGCAACATAGACCCAGATATGTGATAAATATGTGTCACCTGAATGAATTCAGGAATGAATGATACAGGGCTAACTATCCCTTGAAAATGAAAGCAACCACGAGGCTTAGTCAAACTAAGCTATGCCATGACCACCCGCACAGTTTAACAGAATAAGTGACTGTATTTAGGATGACAGTTCTCTATGGGACAGACATTTCTCATTTTCATATTAAGTTGTCTGTGAGTTTTGTTCAAATAAGTAAATGAAAAGCTTCTTCGAATACAAAAGAATCTCAATAATTATTTAACTTACAAATATAAGAATGTCATAAATACACTATTGTTCCCTAGGCTAGATTTCTGAGGTCGAACTTTTATTAATTTTATCTGAAATTTTACATTTACCAATTTTGTATCTGTTCTTTTTCATTCATTTTCTCTAATGACACCAGACTTCCCATTCCAATTGAGGATGAAGGTAAAGAGGGGTTCTCTTTCCATTTGTCTTTTCTTGTCCATCTAGTTGTTGTTTTGGACTAGATTTCATTAAGAATTAATGTTTAAAAAACCAAGCAGCAATATTCAAATTTAGGTGTTCAAAAGCCTTGAGAGCATGATACTTTCATTAGAACTTTCCTGAGGCGGCTCGGCGCCTGTGGCTCAACGGGCTGAGGCGCCAGCCACATACACCTGAGCTGGCGGGTTCGAATCCAGCCCGGGCCTGCCAAACAACAACGACGGCTGCAACCAAAATATGGCCAGGCGTTGTGGTGGGCGCCTGTACTCCCAGCGACTTGGGAGGCAGAGGCAGGAGACTCGCTTGAGCCCAGGAATTGGAGGTTGCTGTGAGCTGTAATGCCACGGCTCTCTATCCAGGGTGACAGCTTGAGGCTCTGTCTCAAAAAATAAAAAAAAAAATAGAACTTTCCTGAGGCATATCCGTTTACTTGGTAAGAGAGTGTGATAGTGGAAAAGTTTGGACTCAATTGGCCATCCCTTCTTCTAATCTGAATAGGTAATTAGGAAAAATAAGCCAATAAGCTTTTGCGTGATTTTTGTACCTCAAGCTTTTTCCTGGCATTACGGGGCAGTGTAACAACATGAGCCTTGTAACAGACATAACTTGACTTTGAATCTCAACACTCCCGGTTATTGGACACCTGTATTTGAAAAAATTACTTAACAACAGCTGAGCCTCTGTTTCCTGTTTGTAAATAGGAAGATTAGAGAAACTATCTCCCAAGACTTGTGAAGAATCAATGCAATAATGTATGTGAAAGAGCCTGGCACACAATAGGGCCTCATTACATTTCATCACCTTCATTTCTTTCACTTTTGGCTCTTTGCGTTTAAACTTTTTTGGTATTAGGGATTGAAAAACTGACATACACTGATGGCAGAGTATTGTATTGACTAAAAATGTGGTAGCCGTTGTCTGTTTAGGGTTAGGAAAATACAGAAAAATCTGAGGGTTATTTGCAGAAGATCTAAGTATTGGATTGCAGAGGAAGAAAGCATTTGGAGAGCGAACTGTGGCTCCCGGAATTTGGTCTCTGAACGTTCAATTTTCAAGTCCTCATCCTCGCTCTATGTCACATTACATGATCAGGAAGAGATTCCAGCTGGCGTGAATCCTCTTCTCACTCTCCAGGTTTTGTCCCTCTCTTCTTTTCTTAAACCCATCACTTAAAGAAATGGTAACTTTAGCTACTGCCAGGTTCCAAGGTAAAGGAAAAAAAAACAGAGAAAGAAAAGTAAACAAAAAGATTTAAGGAGCCTGTAATACAAGGAAAGGCTTTGTAGAGACTCTGGAGATAGTTCACCATTAATGTGAAGTAGAGAGTATTATCCAGGTCACTGTATTTCTCCCAAATCCAAATTGCTTTGCTCACTTTCAGAATACACACCCATTCATATGCACACACACACACTCTCTCAAACACTGTTTAACAAAAATGGTATTGGATTCCATAATCTGTTTGGAGCCTATATGTAGTAAACTATTGCCATATTAAGTCAACTTTAAGAAAAAAGTTATCCTATCAAATGACCACATTGTTTTGCATTCTAGACATATCCTGTAATTTATGTATTTAATAAACACATACATACACCAGACATTTTTCAAATGTTAACTCATTTAATCTGGATAACGACAGTCTGATTTAGGTATTGTGGTCACCATCACTGAGAAACGGGGGGAAACTGACGCACAGAGAGGCCAATAGCTTCTTGAAGTCACACACCAGTGATGAGATGGAAATGCTCTTAACTGCTAAGCGATGCTCTTTAAATGTTTATCTGTTGATAAACATTTAGATTCTTTTCAGTTTTTTTGTGTGTATATGTTTGGACTAGAAAATAATGCTGATCCTGCAATGTATAGGTATTTCAAAACAACACGTTGTATGTGATAAATACATATAATTTTAGTTTGCCATTTTAAAAAATGCTGAGATAAATATCTTGAAAATGCATTTCTTTTATCCTTTCCCTCTTCTTGTCATTCTATTATTTATCTGTGTATTATTGCATGTTAGTCTAATTATCTCCTTTGGATGAATTATGAGAAGTAGAATTGCTAGATCAAGAGGCGCCTTTTAAAGTTAGGCAAACAGAATCTCAAAAGCATAAAGGGATATTATAGGCTAACGAGTTGCTTCCTAGCTTCACGTAATCACTCACCTGAGGCAAGTATTACATAGGTTCTTTTTTCTTTTGTACTCCCCATTCTGGCCCAGAAAATTAGTTATTTTTAAGGGAAAAATGGAATTTATTTAACAAGGATAATTCGTATGTCCAGGGGTGATGCTTCAGGCATAGCTGAAGCTATGGGTGTTGCTCAGACAGCATCACCAGGAATCTGTCTTTTAAAATCTTTTAGTTTAGTTTAGTTTTGGGTATCATTCTCACATAACTCTCACATAACAAATCTTTTAGTTTTGTTTTGGGTATCATTCTCACATAAGTCCTATACTCTCACCCTCATTCCACAATTGCTATCAGCAGATCCAAATTTCAATCCTACTTCCAGAAAAAAAGAGGGTGCTATTTTTTCAACTGTTTCCAGCAAAATATTGATTCTGTTTGACTTGGTTTGGGTTGCAGGCTCATGTCTGAACTTATTGTGATAGATATGGGAATGGATGGGTGGTGGACAGTCTGATCTGGTGTGTGTGCCCAGGCTTGAGTTTGAGGCAGGGCCAGAGACGAGCTAGAGATAGCTGTATGCAAGACACAGGACTTGAGATTGATGGAGAAAGAGTCTTCTAAATCAAAATAGCAGCTGCAATACCAGAAAAGCAGGCAGAAACCAATAGATGCCTAGTTTTGCACGACCTCTGAAAAATCTGAAGCCCCACTAATGGCGTCGTGTTATCAAGCCAGTCAGAGTCAGAGTTCGTCTGGCCATTGGGAAAACAGTGCTCTCATTTTACTGGATTTGCTGAGCTGTTAGAAAGTGAGAAGACATGAGAAATGATCAGTAAGAGGACAGTTTAGGATATCAGCTGCAGTTTAGATTTCTCTGGAAAAAAATGACTTAAGAGAACATGAAAGAGGGAAATGAGTGAACCCTGGACTAAGGGTCTCAATCAATCTGTGTTTCTTCTCTAGTGGTAGTCTTTGCTTGCTGGTGACCTTGTGTAATTCTGAAATATGGACAAAATGGGCCACAGGGAGGTATAATAATTGATGAGAAGGTAAATAAAGCACTTTGAAATCTTGAGAAGAGTGAAAGAATTTGTTTTTGTCTAAGTCCCACAGGAAATTCTATTGCTAGTTTTCAGGAATCATAGGTTTATTTGCTTGTTTATGCTCGATAATTAGCATTTTCTTAGATACAATAGAGTAAGTTGCTTTAATTATTTGCACTTATTTAATTTTGAGTGAGGTTGAGTCCCTTTCATGTGTGTAAAGTCATGAAAGAATGTTCATTCCCTTTATGAGTTAATCACTTAAGCTTTCTAAACTTCAGTTTCCTCAGCTGTAAACTGAAGGTTTTGAGAAATAAATGAATATGGAAGGGGTTTTGAACAGTGCCTGGCAGAAGGTAAGCAATTAATAAACTGTTATTGTTTTTGTTTCGACTACTCCATATTAGCACCTATCGCCCATATCTGTCCTTTGGAGGTTTCTCTGGCTCTTTCTTTGGAATTTCTCCAGATTCATATTTCTATTCATATTCTTTGCCCCAAATAGTACCTTTCCAGAAATGTTTCTCCTCTCCCTCCTTCTCTTCTTTGTTCTCCACCCCAGTGGCTCCTTCTGTCCCCTACTTGATCAGGTTTGACAATTCTCAGAATTTTTCTCTCTTCACTTCCTCTTCTTTCCCCTCCACATCTATTCAGTTGCCAAACCCTATCAATTGCACTTCAATAGTTTTCCTCCATTTAACCTCCTTCCCTAGCCATCTCTATTTTTTTTAAGATCAAGGACACCTTTCTTTTCTTTTCTTTTATTTTAGACACAGTCTCACTTTGTCACCCTTGGTAGAGTGTCATGGCATCATAGCTCACAGCAACCTCAAACTCTTGGGCTTAAGCAATTCTCTTGCCTCAGCCTCCCAGGTAGCTGGAATTGTAGGTGCCCATCACAAAACCCGCTATTTTTAGAGACAGGCTCTCACTCTGGCTCAGGGTGGTCTCAGACCTGTCAGCTCAGGCAATCCACCCTCCTTGGCCTCCCAGAGTGTTGGGATTACAGGCATGAGCCGCCATGTTGGACCCCTTACCCATCTCTAGACCTCTTTAAATCCCTTGGTAGGGCTTTCCTTACCTGTGAACTTTACCTCTTTAATTTATCCTTTTCACTCTTTTAGGGATTTTTCTTTTTAAAAGACAAAGATGCTAAAAAAAGTCTGCATGCTTTTCAAATTATTTGATAGCTGCCTGATGTCCACAGGGTAAATCCCAAACCCAGGAGCCAGGCCTTCAAGGCCTTTTGTAGTTTCAGTCTTCCTGTCTTTTACCCCACTCTGCTAGTCCTCTGTAGGACTCCAGAGTATCTGCCTGATATTTAACCCTTCTAGCCGGTTTATTCTCTACACAAACTTAAGGTGCTTCCTCCATATCTGTCAATTGCCTGTAGAAGACTTACCTATTCCTTAGGGACAACTCAAATGTCAGTCCTTGAACTGTTATTTTTACATGTTTGGGGCCAGAACTAATCCTCTTTATATGAAAACAGCTCTTTGCACTTATGAGGACTCTGAAATTCTGATTGGTTGTAAAGTAGGAGTCAAGAAGCTCTGGATTCAAATCCTAGTTTTATTAAGATAACCTGGAAAAGACATCCATTTTCTCATTTGTTAAAATCTAAGACAATAAAAACAAAATGGTTTTTATCCTTTATTTTCTTGTCTTTGAAGACCATCCTTGCCAACTTGTCTGGAAGCCTGTTTCTGTCCTGAGAACTCATGTAGCAAGTGTATCACTCATTAGACTGGCACCCTTTGGTGGCCAAAGATTCATACATATGCTTTGGAAGGACTTAAAGTTAGCCTAACTAGTTTAGACTCTGGACTTTTGATGTTGTTTGAATAGGGAAGCAAATGATCAAAGCGTACTTTGGGAAACTAATCTGGTCACATGAAAATAGGCCTGATGGAGAGAAGGAGATAGGGAGGCTAAGAAGTGGATAGAGATACTAGGATCAGGACCGGTGGGGGAGGAGAGGAAGGGAGAAGCTCTGACTAGGAATGGCAGCACTCAGAGAAAACAATAGGAAAAGATGTAGCACAGGAGGTATTTCCAGAATCTAAAATAAAATCTTTCAAATGCAAAGGAGGCCTTGGTTTGATAGAAAAGTATGTGTGTGAGTGAAATCCAATTAAAACACCCAGAGGGCTATCATGACATCCTTGCAGAAACCCTTAGTTTTCCTTTGGAATTTCTGATCCATCCCCTCTTTTCAGTGTGATCTATACAAGGAATTTAGAATAGTGAAATTTTCTATTTGCTCATCTATGCTCAAGTGACATTGGGGATTGTGCCTCCTGGAGGATTAATTACCATAAAAGGCCTCTCACCCCTGAAAGACTTGCTTTCGGGTCATGGTCCAGTTCAGCCTGGGTCGAGCTGGGAAGGCTTGTACGCAGGATGCCTGCCAGTGCCCCTGACAAGTAGATAGATGAGCTCTCATTTCCCATATTGTGCTATTAAACTCCCAAGCTAGTGTAGCGCAGGATACCAGGAAAGTATCACTAAGCAGGGGGCATTGTCACAGTCCCTGTCCAGCTGTTGGTTGTTAGCAGCAACATCCATTCTGCTGCTGACACCCTGTCTCCCTGGCGGCACTTATACTTAGGAATTATTTAAACCACTCCAAAGCAGTGGAATATTTAAAAGTCAAAATGCTTACTTTCTAATTATTCCCCAGATATCGCTTAGCAATAGCTTGCTTCATGTCACACAATGTGACTCCCATGGCGATGACAGCAGCCCTCTGAGCAGAAGTGATGGCACTGGCATGCTGTTCGCTAGACCAGAGACTGCCCGCAGCTCCAAGAAAGCCTGTATGCCAGTGGACAGGGTAGTTTCAGTGGGTCGTTGTTAGGTGTTTGTGTGTGTGTGGGAATCTCAAGGCTGTTCCTTGACTTGCTTCAATTCACACAGGTCATTCCTAATAAATGATCTCTGAAAAGCGTGAAGTAGTGCAAAGGGGATTTGATACTACTGACCTCTCTTGACCCTCCCTGACTTTGATATCATGAAAAGTGGCTAAATAATGCAAAAGAATTAACGCATTGAAGGAAATCAGGACCCGGATCATGATATTGTCAGGAAGTTTGTTGAATGAGCTTTTGAATTTGCTTTGTTAAATCCTGAAAATGGCATTAAGCAGCTAATGGGGTTGATATATTAAATGCATTTCTCGTCTGTACACAAAATGGACCCTAGCTAATCAGTGATTTGGTACATCAATTGATATGGGAGAGATGAGCTCTTTTTATTAGGTCAGCAGAACCAGTGATGTATGGAGGCACTAAAATGAGGAAACAGATTAGGCTGCTCTTTGCAATTTTAATTATGAATTTTTATGAACAGAAAAATAAAATGTAGACATCTTTGTGAGAATAAAGGTGTCTGCACCATTTGCTGGAGTTCTGATCTATTCACGTTCTTTTTTTCGTTAGCCTCACACTTTGATAAAGACTTGAAGGGACATTATGAATTCACATATTCTTAGTTTTGAATATATTATTAAGGAAGACCGGGTGGGAAGAACTCTTTTATCTGATTGTCTGTGATTCATATTACCCTTTTTAAAAAAGTTAAAAACCTAGAATTTTAGACCTGGAAGAAACTGAGGAGATACTGAGTCCTGGTCTTTTGTTGCTTAGTCCTAAAAATTCAACCTTCTTTTGGTTTGTTTCCCCCATTGTGTGTGGGGGAGGTGGTGTAGAAGAGTGGTAATGAACACGGGGTCTGCAGTTATTAGAGCTGATGAGAATACAGCTTTGCCACTTGCTAACTATGTGACCTGGGACTGTTTTCTTAACCTATCTAAACCATAGTAGTTTCTGTACCTGAAACGGAGACAACAGCCTGGGGATATTGTGAGGGCGAGTAGTAAATAAGGGAGATTTAAAGGACTTAGCCCTCTGCTTGACACTTAGTGGTG
The DNA here is from genome assembly GCA_963574655.1 of Perodicticus potto. Taxonomy (NCBI): domain Eukaryota; kingdom Metazoa; phylum Chordata; class Mammalia; order Primates; family Lorisidae; genus Perodicticus; species Perodicticus potto. The sequence continues at coordinate 63,123 of CAUYRH010072180.1, forward strand.
AATGATTTTTAAAAGTTATTATTTAGTTATAAATCCTTCAAAATCCTCCTATTGTAAAGTACATTTTTATATGAAAGTCTGTGACTACTTTGGGTCTTTTGGATATTTCTGATTATAGTACTTAAATTATGCCCAAGTTAAACTAAAAATCTGGTTTAAAAGGTCAATGTATTTTATAGGTCTATGAAAGGGTATTAGTAGCTAAATACTGTGAAATGAGGAACCAAAGAAACATCAGGCGATGAAGCCTCCTCTGGAATTCTCCCTAAGGCCATATCATGCACATTTGCATATAGTTGGCATATGATTTACAGAAGCTTCCTGTCTGTTCTGAGATATTTTTAACTTATGCTTTTATTATGGCTCCCTTAGGACACCAATTTTCTGAGTTTCCTTAATCTTCTACCAGACTTTCTCACATCGTACACTTTAAATGTTGTTAACTTTCTCAAACATAAGCCCGAGACAGCAGATATAAACAAGGATTGGAGCAGTGGGCTGGCATAAACATTTGTCAGGCCTTTTAACTTATTTATGAAAATGTTGAATTTTTGGTCTAGCATCTTCAGATTGCTAGAGCTTCTTAGAAGTTCAAGAGAATCAGGTTGAAACCAGGACCAGTTGGCTAATATGGTAATCAGTAACAGCACAGTAAGTGTACTCAATTTGGAACTTTTTTGATTTAAAGTTAATAATCATGAATAGACATTTTCTTGGAAGAAAAGAGTTACTTGGTGTTCTGCCTATTTTCTTCTAGAAAATTTATTAGCAGGCACTGCTATTTATTTTGGGGCCACTTTCAAGTTTTTCAGGCATCTTATACTACTATCAGTATTATTGATGCCTGTAATTTGTATGCAGTTAATTAATAAAGCTTATTGAGCATTTAGTTGGAAAATAAATTGAACAAAAGGAAAAAAGGGAGAGAAATCGTGACCCATTCATACTCCATTTAAATGAGGCAGGAAAAATAAGGAAGTACCATGTTTTAATACACTTTCGCCAAAATTTCTAAAGCAAATGAATCAGGTTAAAAGATAAATAATAAACATAAACCTTTCCAGGACACAAAATATAGGTTACTGTATAAAATCAAACTTGAAGTTGACGAGAGCATTAAAAACAAGAAAATGTGGCTCGGCACCTGTGGCTCAACGGGCTAAGGCCCCAGCCATGTACACCTGAGCTGGCGGGTTCGAATCCAGCCCAGGGCCCACCAAACAACAATGACGGCTGCAACCAAAAAATGGCTGGCATTGTGATGGGCGCCTGTGGTCCCAGCTACTTTGGAGGCAGAGGCAGGAGACTTGCTTGAGCCCAGGAATTGGAGGTTGCTGTGAGCTGTGATGCCACGGGACTCTATCCAGGGTGGCAGCTTGAGGCTCCGTCTCAAAAAAAAAAAAAAAAAGGAAAATGTTAGACAATTGCTAGAAAGCCAAGTAAGAACGATCTTACTTTGGAGTTTCTCCTAAAATGGGCATGCAGGTGAGTTTAGAGAAGTTGAAGAGGACTTAAAACCAGTTCAGAAATTTAAAGCTTATTTACATTTTGTCTTGGACAATATTTTGTTTCAGAATGTTGATCATTAGATTTCCACAATCTGTATGTGTTTTTATGTATCTCATTTAAAGAGACTCAGTCAATAAACAGAAATATCTTCTGCTTGGTTTTGGTTTTGAATTTGTGTTGTGTAACCTAAGATAGTGTCTCATGTCTGACTATACCATTTGTCACCAGTAATCACCATTGATCAGAAAACTACAGCCTAAGATGCTTTTCTACACCTAAAGGTGAGCACTTTCCCTGGAAACCTCTGAGGGAACACTGGCCTTAGAAAATTCAAAGTTTAGGGTTAAGTTTCTCTGCTGCTTGCGATTGATTGATTAAAGATGCTTTTCTTAACTTTTCCCCTAATTGTTTCATTGTCATGATAATTTCAGTTCTTAAGATTTGAGCTATAATTGTAGTTGTGATAGTGTAAAAGGGAGTGTAAAAAATAACCTGAGATGATACAAATTCTGGAAAAGTCTATGTCTCTATTTTTGTGCCAATACCATGCAATTTTGATCACTATGGCCTAATAGTACCTAAAGTCTGGTAGGTTGATGCACAGACATTCAGAACTGAATAGAAAACCAGGAGATGAAACAAACATCTTACAGCCACCTAATCTTTGATAAACCAAACAAGCACATACACTGGGGGAAAGAATCCCTATTTAATAAGTGGTGCTGGGAGAACTGGATACCCACATGTAAAAGACTGAAAAGACTGAAACCGGACCTGCACCTTTCTCCACTCAAAAAACTGATTCAAGATAGATAAAAGACCTTAATCTAAGGCACAAAACAATTACAATCCTGTAAGAAAGCACAGGGAAAACACTGGAAGCTAATGGCCTGGGAAAGGACTTTATGAGGAAGACTTCCTGGCAATGCAAACAACAACAAAAATAAACAAATGGGACTTAGTTAAACTGAAAAGCTTCTGTACAGCTAAGGAGACAACAACCAAAGCAAACAGACAACCTACACATTGGGAAAGAATATTTGCATATTTTGATTCAGACAAAAGCTTGATAATCAGGATCGACATAGAACTCAATTTAATAAACAAAAAAAGAGCCAACAATCCCTTATATTACTGGGCAAGAGAGATGAATAGAACCTTCTCTAAAGAAGACAGGCAAATGGCTAACAAACATGTGGAAAAAATGCTCATTGTCCTTAATTATTAGAGAAATGTAAATCAAAACCACCCTGAGATATCATCTAACCCCAGTGAGAATGGCCCTCATCACAAAGTCTCAAAACTGCAGATGCTGGCGTGGAGGTGGAGAGAATGGAACACTTTTACACTGCTGGTGGGACTGCAAACTGATACAACCTTTTTGGAAGAAAGTATGGAGAACCCTCAAAGAACTCAAGCTAGACCTCCCATTTTATCCTGCAATCCCATTGCTGGGCATCTACCCAGAAGGGAAAAAATCCTTTACCACAGGGACACTTGCACTAGACTGTTTATTGCAGCTCAATTTACAATCGCCAAAATGTGGAAACAGCCTAAATGCCCACCAACCCAGGAATGGATTAACAAACTGTGGCATATGTGTACCATGGAATAGTATTCAGCCACTAAAAAAGATGGAGACTTTACATCCTTTGTATTAATCTGGATGGAAGTGGAACCCATTATTCTTAGTAAAGCATCACAAGAATGGGGAAACAAGAATCCAATGTACTTGATTCTGATATGAGGACAATTAAGGTCCTAGTACATGGTAGGGAGTGGGGGGTGGGGAAAGCTGAGAAAGGGAAGGAGGGAGGGGTAGGGGAACAAGGGGTTTGGTACATCATTTGAGGGCAGAACCCCTAAATTATAATTATTATAATTATTAATTATAAGAGGGTCCTTATTTAACAAAAACAATCAATGTATCCTGGTTCTGTGTACCCTCAATGAATCTGCAAAAACAACAACAACAAAAAATTCTGGAAAGGTAGTTTCATCTAGAAGAATTCATCTCATTTCCTTCTATTTCTGGAAAAGTATATAAGATGATTAATTTTTAATACTGTTAAATTGTGTCTGTCATTGAGACCCTTTCTTTCGCATGAAACTGATATAGTGATCCTGTATTTAACTAAACGCTTATGAGGAAATTCTTATTTTTTAATTCATAACATTTACCTAACATATTTATATATGTTATTTTATTTTTTTTAAAAAGTACCATTGGAGTGATTTTTTTGAACTCCTACAATCTCTTCAGTTTGAATTCTTGGACTTTTTAGTATTTGTACATGAATTTGCAAGTACTTTAAATGACTTTTCTAGATTTTAACTCTAGAAGTCTAAAAATGACTTCTATAATGATACATGGACTCCTTGTGATAATAGTCAAATGAATAGGCGGTGCCTGTGGTCCAGTGACCCCATATACCGAGGGTGACGGGTTAGAACCTGGCCCCGGTCAGCTAAAACAGCAGTGGTAGTTGCAACAAAAATAGCCGGGCATTGTGGTGGGCGCCTGTAGTTGCAGCTATTTGGGAGACTGGAGACAAGAGAATCGCTTAAACCCAAGAGTTGGAGGTTGCTGTGAGCTGTGATGCTATAGCACTTTACTGAGGGTGACAGAATGAGACTCTGTCTCAAAAAAAGTAGTCATATGAAGATTAAAAAAAATCCTTTTTAGTCAACACATTTTTCTTGAGTACTTGTCCTTTGCCAGGAACTGTGCCTGGTGATTTAGCTCTGGGTTTCCTGAGCACAGTCGTCTGATCTGGCACATAGTGAGGCAGAGGGTACCTGTGCTCTCAGTTTCTCTTCTGCATCTTGAGCAATGATTTCCTTCCCCCACCCCCACAAACCCTTTGATGAAATGACTAGTCTTTTATCTCTCATTTTCAAAGTATGGTCTTAGGAAACAATTAGAGTCAAAAAACAAGCTAACTTATACCTTACCTTGAGTAAGTTAGTATCACTATGAAGACTTCTGGGGCTCTTTACAGCTTACTTCCCCTGCCCAGTGGTGGATTGAAATGCACATTATGATAAGGGTAAGAGATACATCATTACCATCACTGCTAGCTATAGAAGTCTACATATGTATAGTATTTGCCAAAGACTAAACAATATGCTGAGCATTCAATACACATGATCTCTTATCTCTGCCGCAATCTTTGTCAAATGTCATTATCCCAACTTTACTTTTACAGACAAGGAAGCTGTCTTTAGTGATGGTGGGCTTGTTCAAGTCTATATGGTTCGTGATTAGAATATCTGCAATTCCATCTGAGTCATGCCTGCTTCCAAAGCCCATGTCCCTTTCACTCTTCTATTTAGTCTTTAATTATATCTTAACATTGAATATATTTAGACAATGTGGATTGTGCATCTTGTTTATGTAGGTGAAGTTCATGTGTTATAGAAATACCACTTAGGTGTGGTGAAATTGATCTAAAGTACTTTTGGAGAGAAGGGAACACTTCAACACTATTGCTGAGATTGCAAATTAAAGTAGCCTTTATGGAAAGAAGTATGGAGAATCCTCAAGTAGACCTTCCATTTGATCCCACAATCTCATTACTAGATGTTTACCCAGAAGGAAAGAGGCTGATGAGGAGGAGACCCACCTTTCAGACCCTTCCTTTGACCATGAAGACATTTGCACTAGAATGTTTATTGGAGCTCAATTCACTATTGCCAAGATGTGGAAACAACCCAATTGCCTATCGACTCACACATGGATAAATAAACTGCCATATATGTATACTATTCAGACATAAAGCAAGGAGACTTTGCATCTTTTGTATTTACTTGGATGGATGTGGAGAACATTCTCCTAAGTAAAGTATCACAAGAAGGAAAAGAAAGCATCCAATCTACTTAATACTGATATGAAACCACTAGATCAACAACGGCAAGCTCACATAAGAAGAATAAAAACCAACTCAAGTAGGGGTGGGCAAAGGAGAAGGAAGGAGGGAGGGTATTTGGTAAGCTCTCACTTGATGGGTGCAACATAGGAGTATATGGACACCTTCTAGGTGTAGGGCACAACGACAACTTGGATTTTTACCTGACAAATGCAACCAATGTAACCTAATAGTTCGTACCCACATATTAATCTGAAGCAAAAAAAAAAAAAAAAAAAAAAAAAGAAAAGACTTTTGGGCTGAGGTTAGCTTAAGCATCTAGAATTGGCCACTGCTCGACCTGTCGAGTTTACAGAGAAAAGTCTGTTTTCCATATATGCTGTTCTTATGTTGGCAGATGAGTCACGCAGAGGTCTACATTTACCACTAACATTCCTGAAACGTGGATTTCAATCATTTGCTGCACATATCAGTGGTATTAATACATATTCACCATGAAGGAGAGGGATTTAAGTACTTGAAATTTTTGCTATGGGGTCAAGAGTAGCAGAGTAATATTCTTGAGGAATGGTGAAATTGGAAATAATATTGCTACAAATGGAAATATTTACGTTTATTCAAGTTATGGGTATTGCAGAAATTCTCAGAGAATTCATGTTTGGCTTAAAGCTGAATCACTTTTGAATATTAGAAAATGTAGTGCTAACTTCAACTTTGTAGGGAAAAATGCAGAATAGGAGCAGAGGCAGATGTCAGGAAGGGAGAGAACTTACACCTGGCTGGGCCAGTGGGGAAAAATCAGACCTGTACTGGAGGCTGATGAGGAGGAGACCCACTTTTCAGACCCTTGCTTATGTATTGAGCAGCCTTGTTTTCACATGGATTACTAGAATGGCTCTTTATCCAGTTCCTTCTAATGTCCTGTCAACCTATTACCATAAAAATCTTATTGCCCAAAGTGCTAGTTTTATAGCAGGTTTTCAGGGCTGGCCATTTTGATCTCTACTCCTCCTTACCAATTGGGATGATGGAAATTGACTTTTTAAATAAAGAAGATGATAGCAAAGCATGGGGCTGGGATCTTACAAAATTCTCTGGTTCAGATGGGGTCTTGCAGATTTCTTCAATTTAGGGTCTTACAAAATTCCCTGGAGGTTAGGGTGAGAACTGGAAAGGGAGCAACTATTCTTATTTTTCCTTTTTGGACAATGGGGCAATGTGAAGATCTAAGGTAATGGCATTTGGGATTCCAGTGAGTTTGTACCTGAAAATCAGAGCTAGTGCAGCAGGCCTAAGTTTTACCCAAATTGGATCTAAATGATTGATGTGGAGCTGCCAAGTTACGCACCTTAGAATTAAAGAGAACAACAATGGGTCATGATCACCTTTGAATTTCACTCTTTAAGGCAGAGATCAGGCCAGTGAGGCAGCACTCTACAAGCAAGGCTGCATTTAAGGGAATTTATAAGTAGAGCGGATTTGTGAGGCATAAAATTCTGGGACACAGGAATATCATTAACACTTTAGATATGTTCCTATACAACTGACCATTAGTTCAGAAGCAGATGGAAAGGCAAAGGGTTAAGGATGAATATTAAAATATGAATGTCTCAATTCTGCTACTCAGGGTAGGAACCGTTGAATCAATGATTGCTTTGGAAAAGGATTGAAAATACAATGCAGACAGCTTTCTTTAGGAATTCATTTTGGCCTTCAATTAACTGGAGAAACTGCTTTTTAATATTTTTTATTCTTGAATTATTTGTATTTATATTTTTGTTCTCTAGAAACAGATAAAAATCTTTTGAAGATTTATTTTTCTTTTCTCATGAAAACAAAAACCCAATTGCTCATTGACATTTCTCATTCTTAACACACTTAACAGATGTTACTTTGTTAGAATATATAGGGTAGGATTTTTAATTCTTTTCATTCAGAATAACTTACAAACAGTATGGAGAGTATAATCTTATAGCAAATTATGTTTATCATAATGTTAACACTAATATTTTTCTTGAGATAGGAATTATGAGTAATTTCTATTCATTTATTTATTTTTTGCTGCCATACAGTGTGCCCATAAAAACTAAAAATGTAATGTTATTTGATCATGTGTATAACATAATAGCAATAAGCCATTATTATGTATCTCAAATGTGGTGACCTAATTTTTTTTTTCCTATAGGCAATGTACCTTTTCTTTTTCTAAGGAGGTAGGAAAATAGCTTATTCATATATGTGTACTCATACTGGAAGTGTATTAATTTGTAATAATCATGCTTTGACTTGTATAGCAGCTATGTTTCTGTTTGACTTTGTTTAAGTCATTTATGTGCTAGGGGACTGTTTCCTCATCAGTATAATAAGGTACTACACCAAATAATCTCTAAGGTCCTTCTAAAATTCTATGATTTTATGAGTGAACATTTTTCAAAGTACTTTCTTATTCATGATTTCATTTGATTTCCTGACTGCTTGGCGAGGGAGATAGGATCATCACCATTTCACAATGATGCTTTGCCCAAAGTCACCCTGAATCAGTTTCAGAGCCTGTGTGAGATTGTGGCTGTCCTTCTATGGGTCCAGGCCCTGTTGCTGGGCTTCCTGCTTCACAGCCTCCTGGCTCTCAGCAGCTCCAGCATCTGGATGCTATTCTTCACATGTGGGCCACCTACCCGAAATGGAAGGGACTCTGGGTGGGACCCCACATTCCAAGGGTGCCATAGTGACAGGAGAAGAGATGAAAGAAATCTCATGTCTAATGCAGAAAAGCTGTTGGTTGCAAATCATCCTTCTCAGCCTAATAAAGAGTGAAAACTAGGCTGCTGAAGGAATTGGCTCATTAGGCACAAGAGTAAATGGGCTTAATAAAGGCAGAAGGCTTGGATAGATGGATCTCTAGACCAAAAGAAGGAAGCTCACTTGGTTTCAGCACCTGGTCCTGGCTTTCCCACTGGCTTCTGGCAGTTTGTAAAAGCCACTAATTCTCTGATGTCCCAGTTTCCATATAGTCAATTCAAAAAATAGGGCCAGTCTACCTCCCTAGGGAACCATCTCCTTGTAGACCTCACATAAACGGGCAGATTAGTAGTGCTATATGCTTCCCCTACAATTCTAGAAGCAGAGAACTGTACTATGAGTCACTTTTCTGGTTATAGTGATTATATGTGGCATAACTACTGGTCTTTTAAAACACAATTTCAATTACTGTGAGAGTACAAACAACCAGGTTACAAGTTTTGAATTTATTAGGTAAAGACCCTCTTGTAGTTATATTCCACGCCCTAAAGGTGTGCCTCACATTTTTACCTTGTGCGCTTTCAGTGCAGGTAAACAAATACTCCTCTCCTCTCCTCCCTCCTTCAGTCCCCTCCCTCCAACTTGAATAGAATCAAGTTTTTCTCCTATGTGGGTGTGTGTTAGATTGTCTGCTAGTTTCATATGAAAATTTGAGTTCATTGGATGCTTACTTTTCCATTCTTGTGATACTTTACTAAGAAGAATGTATTTCTCCCTCTAGGTTAATATAAAAGATGTAAAGACGCCATTTTTTCTTATGGCTGAATAGTATTTCATGGTATACATATACCACAGCTTACTAATCCATTCCTGAGTTGATGGGTATTTAGGTTGTTTCTATCTCTTGGCAGTTGTAAATTGAGCTGCAATAAACAGTCTAGGGCAAATGTCTTTATGATAAAATAATTCTTTTTCTTTTGGATAGATGTCTAGTAAGGAATTGCAGGGTCAAATGGGAGGTCCAATTTGAGTTCTTTGAGAATTCTCCATACTTATTTCCAAGGAGGCTGTATTAGTTTGCAGTCCCAACAACACTGTGAAAGTGTCCCTCTCTCTCCCCAGTGGCACAAAGGATAAAACAGACTATTGGTCTTTTTTACTTCTTCTTACCATTACTGTTGGGTTCAAGTAGATGTCTACATTCTCAGTACTTGGTGTGGTCTTGGCCAAAGAATGATCAGACTCACCAAAAGCATGGCAAGCATGAAACAAATTTTATCAAGGAAGAGAAAGATAGGATTATAGAGCAAGAGCAGGATATAGATTTATGGAGCAATACACATTGGCCATAGCCAACGAATGGGCCCCCTTGTTGTGATAAAGTTCTTGGTTATGGCTAGGGCTCCTGTTTTATACTGTCTGGATTGTGCTTCAGAGGTCACCTTGGAGCCACATGCAGACCTCCCTTGAGCCTCTCTGAAAGTCCATGGAGGAGGTGA
>CAUYRH010072181.1:0-13091 GCA_963574655.1 Perodicticus potto
TAATATTCCATGGTATACATGTACCACAATTTATTAATCCATTCGTGGATCGATGGGCATTTAGGTTTCTTCCATGACTTAGCAATTATGAATTGGGCTGCAATGAACATTCTGGTACAGATGTCTTTGTTATAATGTGATTTTTGGTCTTCTGGGTATATACCTAGTAAAGGAATTATAGGATCAAATGGGAGGTGAATTTTTAGATCTCTAAGTACTCTCCAAACGTCCTTCCCAAAGGAACATATTAGTGTGCAATCACTTAACAGTTCATTTAAATGAGTTAAACATGTGTCTTCAAGTTGAAAACCAAGTTATCAATACAACGTTTCTAAAAATAACAGTGTTCTAAATGAAACTGAAATTATGGCAAACTCAAATTAAGGCAAATAATTTTATGCATTTTGACACATTGGCTAAACACAGTCCTGTGAAGAGCAAAACATATGGAAGACTCTTTTTTTAATCTTATGGAAGGATTTGAAAACATACAGGCTGGACATAAAATTTGTGTGCAATTACCATGTTAAACTATTTTAAATTGCACATGAACTTTATGTCCACCCTGTATTTCAAGATTTCTGGGAAAATAATATTTTGGTGCATTTTCAGGTGACATAAATATGTTGCCTGCCAATTTTCACATGGAACGCTCAGAGCTGTGTCTGACGCAGCGTAAAGGAGAATCTTATCACGTCTCCCTCCTGGACTCTCACAGGTCGTGTCTTCCCAGAGACAAGTATCCCTCACACCTTACTCACGTCATCACTTTTTGGCAGTACCTACATTTGTGAGCAACTATTCTCAAGAATGAAGCACATTAAGAGTAAAATTAGAACCAAAATACCTGATGGGCACCCTGAGAACTCACTGAGAATTTCAATTACTTCCATCAAACCAGATGTTGATGCATTAGCTTCTCAAATACCATGTCACATATCCCACTAGTTTTGTTTCCCATTTTTTAATAATAAAAAATATCGAAAAGGATGTATCACTTAGATATGTGCACATTGTATATTAGTGGTTGCAGATTTGAGATCTGCTTGATGATTTTAAATGACTCTCTGAATAGGCCGCTGCATAGTATGATTATTATGAGTGAGCTTTTTTGCTTATCTGTGGGGCAGGTATCACACAAATCATGCATGGAATTTTTTTTTCTCAACAGCTTTCATTAGTGTTTGTGTATTTAACATGTGGCCCAGGACACCTCTTTTTTCAAAAGTGGCCCAGAGAATCTCAAAGGTTGGTCATCCCTGCCGTTTACCACAGAGATCTCGGGAGATGGTGACAGGCAGAGTTTACCTTGCAGACTCAGGACACAGTCCAAGTACAAGTGTCGCTGTTGTTTATCTCAATTTGCAGCAATGAACACGGCCTCAGGAAATTGGGACAGTGAAGTCCCCAATCTGGTGGAGGAGATAGAGCCGAGGCATTCACACATCTCACTGAGCCACTCCGGATTCACCGCACCCTGTACCTGTGAACAAGAACCAAACCTTGAACAGAGCATAGAGCCTCCCTTTCTGGCTAGGAGACTCACATTCCACTGCAGTGGTTCTCAACCTTTCTAATGCCGTGGCCCTTTAATACAGTTCCTCGGGTTGTGGTGACCCACAACCATAAAATTACTTTCACCTGGAGACGGATAGAGGAGCGGTATCTTGGTTCCTCACACCGTGTGTTTTCTGATGGTCTTAGGCAACCTGCTGCACTAGGGGGTTTAGTAGCGGTACCATATGATGATTTTTTTAAGAAAAGGGCAACAGGGCAGTTCACAATGAGGGGAAGAATGACACAGACAGTGCCCAGGACAGGGGACTCGGGTTGGGAGTGATGCCAGATGCCTGGGAGCAGGGAGGACTTCCTGGAAGAGGGAGGCCTTCTGAGAGAGTCAAATAAGTCCGAGTATGGACGGGACTAGGTCTCCGAAGCAACAGGCAGGGCACCGGCAGCCACAAGTATTCCTGAGAACAGGTGAGTGAGCACGTGCTCTGTATAAGGGTCTGCAAGACACGAGCTCTATACCTCTACCCAGTTTCTCCTTCCTGCTTTTCAAATGCGGCTTTTGTAGCCAGGCACCATGGGGTGACCTTGTGAGATTTAACTGAGACATCTTCCTTCTACCCCTCAACTTCCATGAATTTTCTCTCTGTATCATCTCTCCCCACACTGTTTCTGGCCTCTGAGCTTTTAGAATGAATGCCTTTGTGTCTCCACAACAGAGGGGAATCTTTGAGAGAAAGGGCTTTTTTAGAATCAAGAACTAAGGTACCAGAATACGCAATGAGTTTGAAAGGGTATATGCCTTGCCAAATACTACTGCCACAGGGAGAGCTGACTAGGGAAAACAAACGAACAAAACAAAAAACAAAACAAGAAGACTCTTGAACTGAAGGAGAGTAGACATTTTCTGCAGTTAAAATAGACATGCTTTAGGGTTTGTTATCATTGCGAGTCCCTGAGAAAAAGCCAGATCGCTTCTCCTTTGAGATCAAAACTCTGGGTGAGAACAGAGGGCCACAGAAACCCCAGGGAAGTTTGGGGAACTTGGCGCATGGAGCCCTCAGCTTCTACTTCTAGGGGAGCAGGTGCCAGAGCCTGCAAGATCCCCCAGAGACTGAAGCTGCTGGGCAGAGAGGGATGTCTGGGCAGGTGTCCCCTTGCTGAGACCCCTTGGAGGGACACAGAGGGGCCTCACAGTTCTGGAGGGGACACAGGTGAACCCAACAAAGGCCCACACAGGAGACACCAGCCCACAAGTTGAGGAGACCCAGTCTCATCTCGGAGGTGACAGTGCTACCCACCCATACTCATTCCCCTCCCTGCCCCCAGCCCCTTCTATCCACGCTTAAGCCACTGCGGTGATTCCCTGAGGAGAGGCGCAGAACTCCAAAAGGGCTGAGGGACAAGCATAGGGTTTCAACTTCCACATTCTCTGACTCTACCTTAAATGGGTACAATTAAGTTTAAAGTGGAAATGTGAGGATGGAAAATTAATTTTACGCTCAACTTCTGAGCCCACCAATCCTCACCTGCTAGGCGGGAAGGTGTCTTGAATTGTGCCTGCATGAGTCCGCGTCAACCCAGAGGCCGACATCGGCTGCATACTGGAGGTCTCCTGAGAAACTTTTATAAGGCAGACCAGCACTAGACAAGCCAGCCAGGATTTCTGGCTAGAATGAAGCCTGGGCAATCTGTAGTTGTATAAAAAGCTCGCTGGTTGATTATAACGAACAACTGAAATTAATAACCTATTCCCAAATCCAAAACCAAAGCTCAGCCAAGGTCCAAGAACCAAGCAAGCTGCCCTCGAGGCAAACCATCAGTGCCCGAGGCTGGTGGTAGTGACGACTGGAGTCCCTGAGGCTGCCGGCTCAACCACAGCAGGGCCCTCTCAGCCGGGCTTGTCCTCACTCCAGCACCTTGCCTTCTCTGTGGAGCCTTTCAGAGTCCTACAGCTCCCTGATTCCCCAATTTACTGTGTGTTGACCACCTGGGATTCATTACTTTGTATTGACTGCTCTTGATGCTGGTGTCATGTAGAAATGCCAAGTCCTCAATAACTTACACACATGTGCACCATCCAAGGCAGAGAACACACCCCTGCTCCCTGTTACAGATTTACTTATTTCCTTCTGGGAACGTCATGATCCATGTGAAATCCAGAGTACAGATATGTCAGATAACTTTGATTTGAGCCTAGCTCACAACAAGGCCTCAGCCTCCCTCATCACTTTTGAAATAGTGACTCTCCACGGTGAAATAGGGCCATTAGGGAGATGAGCCAAGAAGTGGGGGTGCTGCTGCCCTGGGAGGGGTGCCAGCAGGTGTCAACTGCCCCTCACAGCTCCTCAAGTCCAGCCTGCGTCTCCCACTGGTCCCCAGACCAGCCGGCTGGGCTCCTTTCGAACCTTACAGGCCACTTTTTTTCTCTGCTGGAAGTCAGGAGGCATAAGCACATAAAAGCTTCTTCTGCCCCCAAATAAAGACCTCCCCACCTGTGCCTCATGCTCAGAACCCTTCCCCCAGGCCACACCTCCCTCCTCACATGGGGATACACACAGAGGTCAGGTTAGCGCCCAGGCTCCAGGGAAGCTGACCAGTGTTCACACTCTGCCTCTCGAAGTTACACAGTCATCCTGCCTCGTTCTCCTCAATTTCAAGTCAAGCGTGCTGTGTGAAGGGGAAACAACCCTGCTCAGAACAGCTTACCTGGGAGACAGCAAACTGGATTCCGTGCTCACCAGCTCGAACTGGTCCAGGATTATGAACTCTGTGGCCCCAGGATGCCAGACCCCACACTAGATCAAAGCAAAGTTTCTTTCTGTGCAAGGACCATGGGTTTTGTTTAAACCAATTGTGCTCAGACCTATGGACTTAATTCCATCATATCCAGAGTCACGGTTTTCAATCCTTAATGGACATGACCATGAACTATATACATTTCTCCCCAGAATTTCACAGCTTTTCCCTGTCAGCAGTCTGCTTGGTAAAGCTCTTCATTGCTCCCAGGGTTCAGAAATCAAGCTCTCATTTTTTTTTCCTTAAGGAATATGCAGAAATAGGTGGTCTTTGGCAACAGAAGTGATACTTCTGCATAGGCTATTAAAAGTATTACCTGAAACAAAGGTATGAGCACAGCACCTGAGACAAACTGGGGCCTCTATAAATATTAGCTATGAGCCTGGCACGAAATAGGGTCTCATCCAGTAGTTACTGAATAAATGAAGGTGGTCTTTCGTTCATTTCACAAAAATCATCTCACTTGAATCTCTCTCCAAATATTAATAATATAAAACAGGTTTTGTAGGTTTAAAAAAAGAACAACAGAGGCTCAGAGGGCAAAGTGGTTTGCCCGAAACTGCCCATCTGGCTGGGGTTGACCAGGGTTCTACCCTGCAGCCCATGCTGAGGTGTAAGGTTCTTCCCCTCATAGGCGCTGTGACGGGAGGTGGGGACACCCCTGGGAGTGAGAAGATGGTCTCACAGGCACTTCCACACTTGTCTTCCCTTGCCCTCTCTTCCTTCCCTTTCCTCTCACGGAAACACCTCCCTTGTCTGTCTTCCCTGCCCACCCTGTCCCTTTTCCTCCCTCAATGGGGGTTTGGACAGGTGGTTTCCAGAAGCATTGCCGCCCCTTGGCAGGATGTGAGTCCTTGAGGTCTGAGTGGATGGTGCACGGAGGCCCTTCCTGGAGGTGCATGTGGTGGTGACCTGAGAACGCACAGGGCCCTGAAAGGTGATGCACAAAGTGCACTGGCCTGAGGAACAGAAATGGGAGGCTGGGGCGAGAAAGATTAAAGCTCGGAAGCAGAAGATGGGGTTAGGAGCAAGGGGTCTAGAGCCAAAAACACAGGTTCACAGCCCAGTCCTGCCCTTACCTGCTGTGTGACCTTGGGAAAGTTACTTGACCTCTCTGTGCCTTAATGTTATTATAAGTAAAATGGAGATGACATTGATAATGGTAGTGATCTCATAGGGTTGTTGTAATGGTCAAAGGAGCTAACAAAGGACTTAGAATAGTGTCTGCATGTACAGGCTCCCGATTAATGTCTGTTTTTACTATTTCAAGTTTGCTCAGAGCAAGGCTTGACTCTCAATGAAACAACCCATCGTCTCATTAATCTTCAAGAAGGGAAGATGGCCAGCACAGGGACACAGCCGAGTTCCCCAGAACCCAGCCCTTCCTGCCTCCCCAACACCATCTCTCCACCCAACACCACTCACTCCGTGACCCCTCAGAGGTTCAGACCTGATGCTCCCTCCACCTGGGACCATCTGGTCCTCTCTGCTGGCTTCTTAGAGGGTCTCTGAGTCTCAGCCTCTCAGAGAGGCCTGGCCTGGCTCCCACAGTGCCTGAACACTTGTCATGCAAATGTCCACTTTGCTACAAAAAGCATAAACTTCCACAGGGACAGAGAACCAGCAAGGCACAGAGACATGCTATAGTTTAGGGGTCTGTTGGTGTGTGTTTGTTTATTTTTCCTTAAGAAATATGCAGAAATATGCTGTGTACATGTCAAGGGTGCCAGGAAGGTCATGGCAGAACTGGAGAGAAAGCTCCTGGGGACTGACTTGCTGGTCACCACTAGCCCTTTGCCTCATTTAAACTGTAAATCACATTAATTAGTACTTAATCAAAATAAATCCACAAATACACATTTTTAAAAATTGAATTTTAAAACCGTGGTCCTTCAAACAGGATTGTATTGGCTCAGGAACAAAAAATACTTCAATAAAGAGCAGAATGGGCTGGACCTGGTGGTTCACACCTATAATCCCAGTACTTTGGGAGGTGGGAGGATCACTTGAGGCCAGGAGTTCGAGACCAGCCTGGGCAACACAGCGAGACTCTGTTTCTACAAAAAAATAAAGAAGTTAGCCAGGGGCAGTGCCTGTGGCTCAAGGAGTAGGGTGCCGGCCTCATATACCAGGGGTGGTGGGTTCAAGCCCAGCCCCCGGTCAAAACTGAAAAAATAATAATAATAATAAAGAAGTTAGCCTACAGACAACCTGTAGTCCCAGTTACTCAGGAAGCTGAGACAAGAAGATGACTTGAGCCTAGGAGTTCAAGGCTATAGAGAGCTATGATATTGCCACTGTACTCCAGCCTGGGTGACAGAGGAAGACCCTGTTTCAAAAGAAAAAACAAAACAAATCAAGACAAGAAACAACAGCATAACCCAACAAAACAGAATGAAGAGATCAGAAAATGAAAAGTAGCAGCAGAAGTTGCCTTGATAGGTACTCTTTAGCAGCTGCCAGGACCTTGCAGCCGGAGAGTTCCCAGTTCTCTGTTGAGTGGCATTGTCCCCACTCGACTGCCATGGGCATACAAGCACTCAAGTGGCCAGGCAGCAAAGTGGCACCAGAACCCCAAACCCTAACACAGGAAGCTTAGAGAAACTACAGCAATGTCTTAAAGATTCCAAGGGAAATGCGAGAATTCTCCACTAGGGAAACTTAAGATTCTTTGAAAAACTAAAGGGCTGAAAAAATGTGTGAGTAATATACACTTTCTCAGCAAGAGGCTGTGCTCTCCAGAATGAAGGGGTAACCCAAGAAAAAGCTAGTCATAAGATTAGGCAACGCAGGAACTTACAAAGGGGTAAGATGACAAAGATTCCCAGAGTTTTTTTTAAGAGGAATTTCTTCCAAGATGAAACCCTAAGATAATAAGTACACAGCCTAGAGAATAACCAGCCCAGATGAAGCAGGCAGACAAGGGATTTCTCGGCAGGAAGAATCACCAAGAGGTCCATGGAAATGTATAAACTTTTTAAATGGCAGTAATTGCTAGAGGGAAAAAACGTCTACAGTAAAGCAAACAACCACAGCACACTGCACAGCTCAGCAGTGAAAAATACTTGCTGTAGTGATGGAAACAATAATACTGAGAAGACAGGAAGGGCAAGTGAAAGATAAGGAACCCGATTTTCATCTACACCAAGAACAGTTTACAAATATTACTTTACAACATCATGGCAAACACCAGAAGAAATAGCCTTACAAAGAAGGACTGCGTGGTGGAAGAGGTGGAAGAGAAGCCTGAAGTCTAATTACAACAGATTTTATAATTATCTGACTTTTTTCAAGCGCACGTTTTACTCTTATTTAGAAGAAAATAAATGCTTTCTCTACTGCCTGAACATCCAGAATGCTTAAATAATCCTCTCATGGGACCTGGGTCTAGCCATCCTTATTGTCTTAGCTTGGAGTCCTGCTAAGCAGCATCTGAGACAAGTGTGTGGGCAGGCAGGTGACTTTATAGCCAGGAATCACAGGGAAGAGAGATGGGGAACTGAGACAAGGAGGGAGAAGCCAGTGAGTAGGTGACAATGAACAGGTCACCACCGTGGTGAGTGGGGCTCGGTCCTGCTGGGAGCCTGCTGGAGGACCCCATTGTATACACCTCAGAATTGTCCCGCCCATGTGCTGAAGGCCAAGAGGTCTGGGAAATCCACCTACCCACTCCCATCCATAACTGTCCGAGGGCTGCTCTGTCATCTCTCAGCCCTCCTGGGTGGAACCCCATGGGCTCACTCATGGCCAGAGAAAGGACTCAGACACAGAGACACAAGCACTCAAGGTAGGAAGGTATTGCCGAGTACGGTGGCTCACACTTGTAATTCCAGCACTGTGGGAGGCTGAGACTGGAGGATTGCTTGAGCTCAGGAGTTTGAGGCTTGTCTGAGCAAGAGTGACACCCCGACTCATGAAAAAAAAAAAAAAGGAAAAACCTAGCTGGTCACCACAATGAGCATCTGTAATCCCAGTGTCTTCAAAGGCTAAGGCAGCAGGATGCCCACAGCCTGAGGTTCAGGTTGTAGAGAGGTACAACACCATTGCACTCTGCTCAGGGCATAGGGTAGAACTCCGATTTGGGGGGGGGGGACAAAGAAAAAAGCAAAAAGATAGGAAGGTATCGTTACCTATGGTCATTGCCACCCACACTAAAGATGGCCTCTGGCGTAGGCCAAGGGGACTTGACTGAGACACTGGAAGTATCTGCTGCTTCTGGTGAAATGTCGTCTCCTGAGGGCAGAGCCACTGTCTACTCCAGCACATGGCATTACATACCGCCCTACGTTTGGATGGATGGGTGGAGGTATGGGTGGGCGGGGGGTGGATGGATGAGTGGGTAGAAGATAAATAGGTGGTAGATGGGTGGGTGGGTGAGTGGTTGGGTGGATGGATGGAACAGACCGGTGGATGGGTGAATAGGTGGACAGGTGGACGGGTGGACAGATGGGTGAATGGGTAGACAGGGGGATGGATGGGTAAATGGACATGTAAGCAAAGGAAGTCAGTTGAAAACAAAATGACAGTAAGTGTCTGGGATGAAATTGAAAATGGAGATTTGAGCCCTAGGCAGAAAATATTCATTTCTTTTATAATTTTGGGACAATTTTGCCACATACTCTCACTCACACACACCCCTCCAAAGGTGAAGGGAAACTAAACCTTAAAACAGATGCTGAAAGTTCCATTCATTCCACTCACTTCAAGGCCATATTTTAGATAAAAACATTTTGCAGTGTTGCTTGCATAAATCATCTTAAGTATATTTTTTGTTCAATGGCTGGTGTGCCAGGACAGCTGCTAAATTAGAGTGGTCTTAAATCAGCTGCAGATACCTAAGTGCTTATAGCTCTGAGCCGCTCCAGCCAGGCCTTTCCTCCTTTCTCCCACCAGCCTGATCTTTACAATGCTTTTCAAAGCCAGCCCCAGGGCGGGGAGTGTTCGGAAGGCAGAGCACCAGGACAGAGGGATGCATATGTGGGCTCAGTCACACACAAAAAGGTGAGCCCAGCCCTGGCCTTGAGGACACCAGGAAAATGGTAAGGGTTCTTTCTCACAGAGTCACAGGCAGCCCGGCAGGCCCAGGTCCAGAGCCGTCCTGCCTGCAGCTCTCAGGCCTTTCCTCACCCACGCCTTAAACTCAAACACCACCTTGAGTAGAAAACATAAACAAAGGCACCAACAAGGTGAAATGAAAAATGGCTTTGTTTATTTTCAAGAAAAGCTGCCAGCAAGCTTCTTTGGCTAGATGGAAAAAATGTCACCTTGGGGCAGATCTTTCTGAGAGAAGTCACCTGAGCAGCCCCTCTGGGGGATGTGGAGGAAGCTGGGGACTCAGGGCAGTGCTGTGACAAGAGTGAAGGGCAGAGAGGGAGACAGGGAAGGGATGAAGCAGCTATCAGGGTGCTGGCTGCTGACCACGTGGGCACCTGGGGCTCCGTCCTGCTGGTGTCTGTGTGGAGGCTGCACTCTCAGACCACTCTTCCACAGGGCAGGAGGCTGGGGCGTCTCTCTAAGAGCCTCCCTGCAAGAGGGCTGCTGTCCCTCCTCCCTCCACACCCTAGAGTCACTGACACCTCACCTGGCCCAGAGGCTGAGTAAGTGCCCAGTTCAGAGAAGCCCTGACAGGACAGCTGAGAGACGTGCTGAGGAACCCAAGGTGAGACGCTGGCAGCCTCCAGAGAGGCAGAGTGACATGGGGACAGCACCAGCTAGGGTTGCTGCACAGACCCCATGAACCAGGTGTGCTGGTGTGTGCTGTGACCAGATTTTCACAGAACACCTGAGACCAGGTAGTGGATCATGGACTCTGTGTCACAAGGGAAGAAACAGAGGCTCTAGAAGATGAGTGACTTAGCTGGGGCCAGCTGGCAAGTGGTAACTTCTGTCCCCAAGCCCCAGGCAGCCAGATTTTACATGTGTTGATTTTACCCTAGCCCCAGAGTTTTCCCATTAACTAATTTATGCAGCAAGTTCTCATTATGCTCTAAGTACCACGGTGGGTGATGGGGAGGACTACTGAGCACAGTTGTAGAATCTGTATACTGATCAAAAATACCATACCACCAGCCACATTATGAATGGCAGAGTGCCACATTTATTACAGTGATCCATGCACTGGTCTAACAGAATTAGGGCGTTCAACCATGCCCCAGTAGACATGTCACATGTCCTGGGGAGACGCACCCCATCCACTGTGCAGAAAGGCCCCATGTGGCCTCATGTACCCTGTGATCAGAGAAACACAGTGACAGTAAAACAAAGTCCCTGCTGTCGCGGGAATCATAGATCAGCCAGAGAGGCCAGGTTGACTTAAACACACCCCAGTTCGTATGTACTCTGTAAACACACCACAGTTTGTATGTACTCACGTTTGTAAATTCTCTGAATGAAGAGAACCAATTCGCAGGCTTGTGCAGCAAGGCTTCTCCAGCCACGTTATAGGCAGGGGAACAGCAGGGCTCAGGCAGGAGAGAGCGCAGTACATCTAAGGAACTTCTGGAAGCAGCCAAGAAACCAGTAGTTCAAGGGAGAGGCCGACAGGTGGATCACACAAGGCCTGTAGACAAAGTGCAGGACTGGAGTGTTGTTCTGGGCCCTGGAAGCCACTGGAGGGCTATGAGCAGGCCAGGTGCTGGCGTCAGCAGTAGGGGAGGGAGGCTGAAAGAAGGTAAATTAGCAAGTAGAAGAGGCCCTGCCTGCCCGCCCCCCAAGTGAAGTGAGGCCCTGGAGTTCCATGCCTTCCACCAGCCCTACGGACAGACTGAGCAGTGCTGGATGAAGTGGCCATTGTCACAGATAAACAGTGGTCTGGGAAAAGATTGGAAGGTCGAGTAGCAGCAGAGTAGACAATGTGGGCGGAGAAGGGATAGAGAGAGTTAACAAGGTGATGACGGGAGACCTTGCCAGCTGGCTTTCCAGAGCACCTGCCACCTGAAAAACCACTGTATCCGCATGAGAAGCTCAATGAAGGCCATCATACAGCTTATACTATTAGGTGTAAGGCTACTTCCATGCCTGGATTTTGGGTGTTTTATTTGAGATTCAGACCTGAATCTGCAAACCCCACCTGTAGAGCTGAGGTTGCCACACACCTGAATGCAGAAGCAGAGCTGGGCAGGCACAAGCTCAGCCTCCACCATCAGCACAGATTCCACTCACGTGACTCAACCTCAGACTTCTGCACTTGGTGCTGTCCCACCTGTAAGGGAGCTGGGCTGGGCTGAGTCACTCTCCAGGGCCCCTCGGCCAGCTGGTGTCCCAGTGTGGGTAAGCACCTCATGCAGTGCCTGGCGGGTAACACACTGGGCAAACCCAATGTGTCCCCTGCCTCCCAGTTCAGATGCCTCCACACCCTAGGCTCCCAACTTGGTCCTCTGTATTCCAGCCTAAGTCTGCCCTGCTGGTGTTTCATCTGATTGCATGTGCATTGAAATAGCCTCCCCTCTTCTCTGAAATGTGCCCTCCCAACGTCTCCCCTGGGAAGTCTTCCTTGGTGGGATATGGGTGGGTTATCAGTGGACCTCCACATGAGGTTCTGTGCACATACATGTATCAGAAGTGACACCCCCTTTGTCATGAACTGAAACTTGGAGTTACACAAATGCAAACAAATAAGGATCCACCAAAAAAACCCCACGAAATTAAAAATAAAAGCAATTCTCATTTAGATGGAGTGTTCCCTAAGCCATGAGGACCTTGGATCTGCTCTGCACTACCCCATCTTGTGGACATTTGAGACATCAGTCCCAGCGAAATAAATGCAGGACACTATAACTATGGAAATTCATCTGGAGCATAGAATTTTTTTAAAGCTTTGAGCCCAAATACCAGCTGATATCGCCAACAGCTGACGCTAATGATGGTGGAGAACTGCAGAGACACACAAAGATCTGTGGTGTCCACAGAGACTCCCCGTATGAATGTCCAGGGCCTTCTGGTAAGAACAATCAAGCACAGGGGCCTGACTGTAAAGCAGTGTGAATCAGTATTTGTAGCAGGTCAGCACGTGCAGATGTGGCCACTGATGTTGGCATGAAGGCTGCACAGCAGAAAACAGTGTGATGGAAGTCTTCCTGGTGAAATTCATGGCTGCAAAGAAGCTCCTGGATTTAGAGATTGGTTGAGTTCAATTGGGTCAAGCTGCCCAGCTTAGTAAGAGTCAGGCAGTCTGGTTTTGAACCTGCTCCACCACTGACAAGCTGTGTGACCTTTGGCAATCACTCAACTTCTCTGGGCCTCAATTTTCTTATCTCTTAAAAGGGGAATAATAGGTCCTGCCTCGAGGTCTTGCTGATGATTAACTAAGATAATATAAAAAGTGCTTAATTTGCCTGGACACAGGGACTCACATCTGTAATCCAGCACTCTGGAAGGTACAGGCAGGTGGATCATTTGAGCTCAAGAGTTTGAGACCAGCCTAAGCAAGAGTGAGACCCTGTCTCTAGTAAAAAATAGAAAAATTAGCTGGATGTTGTGACGGACACCTGTACTCCCAGCTATTCAGGAAGCTGAGGCAAAAGTATCACTTGAGCCCAGGAGTTTGAGGTTTCTGTGAACTATGACGATTCCACAGCACTCTAGCCTGGGGCACACAGTGAGACTGTCTTAAAACAAACAAACAAACAAACAAACAAACAAACAAAAAGGAACTAATGGGTCCCAGGACACAGGAACCGTTCTGTAAGTGGTTTACACACATTGTTTCATCCCATTCTTACAACAACATTTATAGGTCGATATTCTCACTATCAGTCTATCAATTTTCTCATCTGTAAAAGGCA